>CP139501.1:230301355-230416071 GCA_021014915.2 Artemisia tridentata subsp. tridentata | reverse complement strand
AATTGTCCGAATGATTTTAAGTGCTCGTTTCTACAATTTATTTAAGTAACTTACGTAGATATGAAACAGGACTTTTTAACATAAATATAATATAGTTAATAAACCATCAAATATAATATAGTTAATAAACCATCAAATATATTATATTAACACGAGTCTTCAATCTCTTATCGAGTAAGAGGCAGTAAGACAAGTCTCCCACCTCTTACTGAGTAAGATGTTATATGTCTAACTGGGTCTGACTCAAAAGAAAAAAAACAAACAAGCAAAACGTCTGACCACCTCTTACTGGTAATAGTAAGAGGGCTAGTAAGACTATTTTTTAAAAAACAAACACAATGTAATTTATCAATTGCTTAGCTTTGCTAGTCAAATGTTTGTAACTCATTAGCGTTATCATTCTGGTGTGTGATTGGGCAATTAGATCAACCACTCAATGTAACTTTTAAGAACACTGACATTATAGTTCTCAGAATAGATCTCTATATAGAGAATACATGTGCCTTAAAGGGTGTTGGAAAAATGGTTTTTGCAATTTTTTGACACTATTTAATATATGTATATGTTATATATATTTATATTTCTTGGTAGCTTTGCGTTCTCCTTGATGAGAGCTTCGCAACGAGCTAAAATGTGTCAAATATGGAGTTGATATGAATGAGATATCGTGTCTCAAAGTGAGCCATGTGAAACACAATATATGGAGAAAAATGTTGTAACCCACATCGCCCAAAATATGAAGTGAAATGGAATCTTGGTTTTGTCTATCAAATTCTTTCAGTGGGTTTTACTCCCACACGTATGTGCGCGCAAGGTTTGCAGATTTTGGGAGCGCGACCTGCGGCCCTGAAGGGCGGTATGGTAAACTATAACTTAAAAAAACCACCTCCGAAAAACATGTCCATGAGACCCCACCATTTCCATAGCTTCAAAAAAACTGAAAATAACTACCTTAACACACACTTACTATGTGTAACCGTCGACAGCACTACCTTTTAAGTACCCCCATAACACCACTTCTAAAACTTTTTTCTTCCCTCATTCTGTTCTTCAAACCACGTTATCATGTACAACAACATTAATAACATGATCTTCATGGGTCATGTTGCCACCAACACTACCCCTACAACTTCATCGACTTGCAACTTTGTCCCACTTCTCCTCACCCTCGTGACATTTTTCGACGTACTGTCAAAACTTCTGATGTCTCTGTTGGTAACATCCAACCCATTTCCACTATAAGGCCTCATCATGCTAACCCACGAAAGAAAAGAACCAAAATGATCAGGTTTCATAATAGTAATAGTAGCAGTAACAGTTAGGCCATTGTTGGTGTTGGTGTTGGTGTTGGTGTTGGTGTTGGTGTTGGGGCTTCGGCTAGTTATCCTGGTGGTCATATGGGAGTGGTTGCTAAGAAGATGAATCCGCCACCGAATATGAATCTTCATCATGCGCGGTTGGAACATGATGATGTGACTACACGTGTGGCGACTGAGGAAGATGAGTATGTGGCGGGATGCTTGTTGATGCTTGCAAAAGCACCAACTATCCTTGCATTTTCTAGTTATCAACAACATCATCACTCGGGTTCACTCGAGACATTAGCCATCCAAATGTGTGACACGGAAAGCCAGTTCGAGTGTTCAAGTTGCAAGAAGGTGTTTGGGTCACACCAAGCATTAGGTGGACACAGGGCAAGTCACAAGAATGTGAAAGGCTGCTTTGCAATAACACGAAATGACGGTGGGGGTCCCATAGAAGAACTCGAAGAGGGAGAGTTTGTTGGTCGTTATGACAGAATTGGTGAAGTTTCAAACAAATAAACACCATTGATCCGAAGGAAAATGTCTTCCTCATGCAATAAAATTCAAGATAGTGACTCCTGTGAAGCAACTGATTAATGAGCTTGACAATATGCCTAAAATTCCAAAACATGACCGGCAATCGTGGACCTAGACGTTTATATTGTTTGGTAAGGTTTTGGTTTTAATATGCTCGGATGTGCTACGAGTTAACCATGCTGTTGCAAGCGTTAAAGAAAACAATATGAAAATTGAAACACAAGAATATGCCTCAGAGATAAACAAAAGTCATGAACCACAACACTTACGATTTGTTCTATAAGATACCTAAGAGTAAACATTTCTGACTTTTACCATATATTCTAATGGAAAAATGTAATAATCTGTAACAGAATAATCAAGATAGAGATATATTGTCACCTTCACAAAAATACACAACAACATATAACTACTTATCTTAATATCCACGTTAAATCCACAACCAAATAAATACCAACAATAAAACTGATACTAATAGGTATCAATGTATTATAAACCTTTTGGCGAGTCTTGGTTTACATCTGCTTTAACATGAAGCGGGGAACGATGATGCAAAGGTTGTTGACCATATTTATAAGGTGAACGAGGACTTGAATTATGTATTCTAGGTACTTTAGGCTTTTCTTTGATGTCTTCGAGTCGTTCTAGTGTGGCAACCACTTCTTTCATTGACGGTCGGGTTTTTGGTTCCGACCCAAGACACGTGAGGGCTAGTTGGGCAACACCGCTCGCGGCTTTAGAAGGGTATCTTCCTTCAAGCCTTGGGTCCATAATGTTCTTTATTTTTCTACGGTTAGCCAAATAAGGTTTGACCCAGTCCACTAAATTTCGTTGGGCAGCTGGGCGTCCATTGTCAAGTGCCCGCATGCCTGTTAGTATCTCAACTAACACAACCCCGAACCCATAGACGTCACTCTTCACATACAAATGACCTGAAATGAAATTTTAAGGTTAATAGTTGTACGGGTGTACAATTTTGCAAACGCATGGAAATGTTTTGGTTCAATCTGGATTGACCAAAGATGGAGGTAGCAAACATGCACAGGTCGGGCTAGTTGGGGAATGGGTCAACACCTGGGACAAAGCAGGTCGTGTTTTGTTGAGTTTGTAATACTTTTGGTTCAAAAGTTCAAACTTCTTCATAAACAATCACTGTGTCAGCTATCATTACAAAAAAGATTAAAGTATACTTTTTCAAATATATAACTTTTTGACCCATTTCCTTTTAACCAAATATTTTCTTGATGTTTACTTGTTTGACCCGTAGACATAAATCGTAAACCTAAATCGGCCCATTCATGAGCAAACTGGTCAAAAATGCCACCTCTAACCAAAACCAAACAGTCAATTTCAGGTTCATGGTTTATATTATCTTTCTTAATCGTGCATTTTACTATATCATGGTGGTACATAAAGAGTGTTAATATAAGATACTTACAAAACAAGCTATGCATTTTTTTCTTCAATATAAATAACATTACTTCACTTATACTCGGTTTTAAATTCTAATACTAGTGGCTTGGTTCAATTTCATTTGACAACTAAGACACAAGCTGAACTTAACCGACGGATAAGATTTAGACTAAAAAAGAATCAAGCCATCCAAAACCAAACCAAACTGACCTAACATGATTTACTCCGGTTTGGTTTGGTTAGGTTTGGTCTGGTTTTGTAGTTTACGTTTTCAACTTACACACCATCCCTAGTCCATAGGCCTTACCCATATGCTGTGTCCCTTAAATCGTATGTGTTAGAATTACCTGTGGTAACGTACTCCGGAGCAGCATACCCATATGTACCCATGACCCG
The DNA here is from genome assembly GCA_021014915.2 of Artemisia tridentata subsp. tridentata. Classification (NCBI taxonomy): domain Eukaryota; kingdom Viridiplantae; phylum Streptophyta; class Magnoliopsida; order Asterales; family Asteraceae; genus Artemisia; species Artemisia tridentata. The sequence continues at coordinate 230,412,421 of CP139501.1, read as the reverse complement.
TGTTGTCACGTGTGATTGACTAGCCGATGCCATTTTAGCCAGCCCAAAATCCGATAGCTTGGCATTATACGACTGTCAATACCGATAACAAATAGAGAAGAGAAGAATCAGTGTTACTCCTTGCACAAACGGTAGTTCCTTCAACTGGATGAAAGAAAGTACAGTTGTGTATGAATGAGCTACAACCCACAAAGCCAACTAAACTTACCCCGTCAAGCAGTATGTTTGATGCCTTAAAGTCTCTATAAATAACACTTTTATCTGAAGTGTGCAAAAACGACAGCCCCCGAGCCGCTCCTATTGCAATCTTTAGCCGTATATCCCATGCAAGTGGCTGAACAGTCGACCCTCCTGCAAAATCCATATAACAAATACATAAACTTCCATTCTATAATCTTTTATTCTCGTAAATGAGACCACAATCGTGTATAAAGAATTCTTACTTCCAAAAAGATGATTCTCCAAACTGCCTTTTTGCATAAATTCATATACAAGAAGAAGCTCTACGCCCTCGTAACAATATCCCAAAAGTTTCACAAGATTCGGATGTGAAAGCCTTCCTAGAAAGTTTACCTCAGCCTATCCAAAAAAATCATAACAAACTTTTAAAAGGTGTCACGTAGGGACACAAAAAGGAATAACCTTTAATCATAAGAATAACAAATACACATTTTTGTTACAATGATGCATCCCACAACTTATATTATCGAGTTGGTGCTTTAATAACCATTTGCATTTCATAAACCAATTAAATACTCAAAAATTCTTGCACTAATCTCTTAAAAACTGCAGCTTCACCAATAAGCAAATGTGCATAACGAACTTGCACATATACGCAATGACACATTGTACACAGTATGAATTACCTGCCACTCTTCGACTCCTTGCATACTCTCGGAATTCAATTTCTTAACAGCAATTACAGAACCGCTTCCAGTAAACTTAGAACCAAACGTTTCTTCTATCCAGCCTTTATAAACCTTTCCGAAACCACCTTCACCTAAAATAGTATCATTTCTAAATTCGGATTTGTGTTGGTTTTGGACTTGGTTTTCATGACTCCAAACTGTGTTTGTTTTTCTTGTTTCTTTATGTTTCGAAAATGTTATGGATCGGAGTTAGGTTTATTTGTTTTCGGTCTGTTGACATGTAACACGACTTCAAGATCTTGTGAAGAGGTCTCGGGTAAGGTTGATTCTGTTGTTATTTTTCGTTTTGTTTCAAGATCTATGATGAGTGTTGCTAGATCTATAAGTATCTTTAATCTTGATATGTAAGTGATGTTATGGTTTGGCTATTATTCGATCGTGTAGGATTCTTGAGGCATGGTTTATTTGGTGGTTGTGATATTAGGTTTTCTGTGTTCATGAGATGGTAAGATATATTGTTCATGAGATATATTTGGTGGTTGTCCATCGGAACTGCTAAAACAACGAAACCACCCAAGCTCGAAACACCACCTCTTAAATTAAGATTCGGTGGTGTCGGCGGCGAAAACAGTTGATGTTGGCAGTGGTTCCGGTGGCAGTGGCGGTGTAAGAATCTGTTGTCCAAACAGGGGCCGTTTGGTTTATGCTGTCCAAACAAGGCCGTAGCCCACAAGGGCCGTTTGGTTTATGCTGTCCAAACAGGGGTGTTTGGGATTGCTTATTTCCTGCACCAAAAGGGTGTTTGGGTTTATGACCTTATTTGAAGAAACAATATCACAATTAACAAACACGAAGGCAAACATTTTATTTAAAACACGCAAGAGTTCTCAAACGAAAAACTCGACAACCAAACGAAACAACTCAAACTAAACAACTAGACAACCAAACGAAACAACTCAACATCAGCAGCTTGAGCTTGAGCTTTCAGTTTCATCGTCACCTCCAACAGCAGCAGCTTGAGCTTCAGCAGCACGTTGAGCTTCAGCAGCATCTAGCTCTTCCAAATACTCTCTATAGTACGGCTTTCTCCTCAACCATTCCAGAATCTTGTCTCTCTGCCACGGTGCACAGTTCTCATAAGAACCATATTCATCAAAAATTTCCCAGCCCCAATGAAGTATAATTTCATTATACAGGAGCTCGTGTGATAAAGCCTTTGACCATTCCTGTTCCGGCGTTAAACCATCCATTGTTATGTGTGTTTTTTGTGAGAATTTACGTGTTTTGTGATAATTTCATTATACGATATATATAAGTAAAAAATTGGCGGGGTAAAAGGAAAATTTGGCGGGAAATACTTTCGGCGGGGACATGTCCCCGCAAAAAAGCCGCTAAATTTTGGCGCGATAAACTTACCTTTTTGGAGCCAAAATGTTTGACATTTTCAGCGGGGACATGTCCCCGCCAAAAACGAAAAATATGCATATTTTCTTTCGGCGGGGACATGTCCCCGCCGAAAGGTAGAGAGGGAAAAAAAAGGCGCGAACGATTAAGCGCTCCAAAGTTTGGTCAAAATTTGGCAAATATGTGAAACATTTTCGGCGGGGACTCGTCCCCGCCAAGCCCGCGTTGAAAATTTTGTAAATGGTCAGTGAGACTTTATGCCAGCTCAGCACATTTTTTGTCGTTTAGCGACTTTCGGCGGGGACAGAAGCGTCCCCGCCAAAACTCTGGTCGCCCGTCCTCTCTTTTGTTGTAGTGGTAAGCCTTCTCGATTGTGCTATTTATAAGGGAGTACATAACCTTCAATGGAGTTGAAAATGTTAAATAATAAATACGATATCAAACAATTCATATTCCTCTTCACTTCATCTTCCGGGCAATAATTGACGATTATGGCTTGAATACATTCTTGAATTAATTCGATAAAATATTATTTTGATATATATTTTTGAGAATTATTTTTAAGCTTAAGCATGTTGCACCGTACAAATTTTTGTGCACATTTACTCTTCCACATTAAATATACCCAAAAGTGAATCTTTATATATATAAGATGATACTTATTTTATTATAAATAATCTCAAATTTAGAGCTCTAGCCTGGGATTTTTTGCATCGTTTCAATATGCGCCTGACCTAGGATCTTATCTATTCGATAGATTCGCTAACCGTGGGCTCGAATATGTGATATAGATATATCGGTTAACCACGGGATCAATTTTTGGTCATAATACCCGAACATCTATTGTCGATCAGCAGCAATTGGTTAGTTAGTTAACAAATTGACGTGTTTATGATTTATTGGAGATTAAAGAAAAAACATATTACACAAAATATAATTAAGAGAAAATAACAAAATGAAAGCATGAAACTACAACTACACATGCAAGAAAACTTTTCTTGGTTACCTCCAAAGCTTATCGGACTAGAAATTAATGTTTAACTCCTCACCCATGCCATGAAATAATCACCATGCATGTATGCTGAAAAGTGTGTGCATGTAACCAAATTAATTAGGCATTTCATCAAAACAGTTGTTTTGCGTGTTTTCGTTGAAATGAAGACTCAAATGAAGTATATGTTACATCTATTTAGGGATGAAGATTCAAATAACATATAATAAAGGGATAATGAGTTACTTCATATGTCACAAACGAATTGCTAATGATTCAAAAGACAAATTAGTATCGATACGTACATAACTGAGTAGAAGGACGATTACGTCACCGAATTGTGAAATCGCATGATTCAAGATCGATCATCATCACGAACATGCATGAGTATTACGTCTCATGAATCGATCTGTAAAACTAAAACCTTTAATAAAAGAGCAAATCAAAACGAACATTGTAAAAGAAATCTGGATTGTTGTTGCATTAAAGGAAAAGTGAACTATAACAAAATTAATACTCGAACTTATTTAATAACTCAATCACAAAGTTATTTTGAACGTAATGAGATCGATGTTGATTGTAAATGGTTCTTCAAATGAACCTCACCTATAACAAAGTAAATCGTACAAGTTCGAATTATAAATCGAGGCAAATTAATTGAGTCCCCTAATTAGAGTGAGTGTTGAAATTGGTTTTTTTTTTTTTTTTTTTCCCCCCGAAAAGCAATAGAATAGTATAATAGTATAATACCACATGAAGCTACAGAAAGATGATCCATTGCCTACGAGGCACAGACAACAGGCCAACAAATGATAAACAAGAAATTAAGCTGCAGAAAACTAAAACAAAGTTACAAACAAAACGCAGCAAAAAGCCCCGTTAGAAATGGCCCCATTACAGACCAGCCATGATCAACTCGAAATAAATCACGAAAAACACGAGCCTTTGCACCAATCCACCCAGCTAAAACCAAATTTCGTTTATTATAAACTCTTTATATTCAAATTTCGTATATTATATATATGGGTTTCAAAGATAGATGTATTGATTGTCAAACACAATGAATTGATTGATTAACTTGCGACAATGTTAGCATGCATTGACAGCTAGCAAACGTTTTTAGCGAAGGATATTTCTAAAGAAAGAGTGCATCCACGTATCTGCATGGGACTATGGGAGGTTGAAAGTTATTTATGAAAATGCTGTTTTAAAAAGTGTGTTTTATTACTTATTAGTATAGATAGATAGATTATAAAACGATCACACTTCCGGCTGCCTGCCACGATCTCCGATGCCAAGAGCAACAGTACTCGATCTGATTTTCCGACCGGCGAACACAAACTAGAAAGCTTCTATCTCCGGCAATGAAACCTCATCTCATTATATTATTATTCAACTTCATGGTAATCATTTTTTTTTTTTTTTTTGCCACTGAAATTAATTTATATTTTTTTATTATCACATTCTGTAGCATTAGGTTTTATTGTTATCGGTTATCATTTACTGTCAAATACGGAGTAAATTTTTAAACTTTATGAAAAGTCAGCCTCGCGCTCGTTTTGCGGCTTATATATATGTGCATAGCTTAAAGCACACAACATATGGGTTAGGCATATAGGGGTAGGGTTGGGTGGGGGGGGGGTGGGGTGTAAGTTGAAAACGTAAACTACAAAACCAGACCAAACCAAACTAACTAAATCATGTTAGGCCATTTTAGTTTGGTTTTCGATGGCATGATTCTTGTTGAAGTAATATAGTTTGTACCTTGCTTGAAACACGTATAAATTCTTTCGGACAATCTAAGTAATGTTCTTCGAGCACCTACACAAAAGGAAAGCACGCGTCAGTCTCGCTTTGGGTTTTATTCCAAGACCAAGCTTCGGCGTGAGAGTAAGTATGTCTGCCGAAAGGCTGGATAATAAATGAGAGAGTATATGCTAGTGAAAAGTTAGTTGACTCTCAAGTGAACAGGGTGGGGGTATTTATACTACCCAAGCTCGATACATGTTTGATGTCTCGAGAAAGAGTTCGCCGAGCTAGACCTAACCTAGGTGCTAGGTGTCAGACCACGCGGAGACACGATCCCGTAAAATCCGGAATAGGCGGTGCTATCCAGTTCTTGTAACGGACCATTAATTTATATTTTTTTATTATCACATTTTGTAGCATTAGGTTTTATTGTTATTGGTTATCATTTACTGTCAAATACGGAGTACATTTTTATACTTTATGAAAAGTCGGCCTCGTTTTGCGGCTTATCTATATGTGCATAGCTTAAAGCACACAACATATGGGTTAGGCATATAGGGGTAGGGTTGGGTGGGGTGGGGTGTAAGTTGAAAACGTAAACTACAAAACCAGACCAAACCAAACTAACTAAATCATGTTAGGCCATTTTAGTTTGGTTTTCGATGGCATGATTCTTGTTGAAGTAAAAGTTTGTACCTTGCTTGAAACACGTGTAAATTCTTTCGGACAATCTGAAGTAATGTTCTTCGAGCACCTACGCAAAAGCAAAGCACGCGTCAGTCTCGCTTTGGGTTTTATTCCAAGACCAAGCTTCGGCGTGAGAGTAAGTATGTCTGCCGAAAGGCTGGATAATAAATGAGAGAGTATATGCTAGTGAAAAGTTAGTTGACTCTGAAGTGAACAGGGTGGGGGTATTTATACTACCCAACCTCGATACATGTTCGATGTCTCGAGAAAGAGTTCGCCGAGCTAGACCTAACCTAGGTGCTAGGTGTCAGACCACGCGAAGACACGATCCCATAAGATCCGGAATAGGCGGGGCTATCCAGTTCTTGTAACGGACCATTAATTTATATTTTTTTATTATCACATTTTGTAGCATTAGTTTTTATTGTTATTGGTTATCATTTACTGTCAAATACAAAGTAAATTTTTATACTTTATGAAAAGTCGGCCTCGTTTTGCAGCTTATCTATATGTGCATAGCTTAAAGGACACATCATATGGGTTAGGCATATAGACTAGGGGTAGGGTTGGGTGGGGTGGGGTGTAAGTTGAAAACGTAAAGTACAAAACCAGACCAAACCAAACTGACTAAATCATGTTAGGCCAGTTTAGTTTGGTTTTCGATGGCATGATTCTTGTTGAAGTAATAGTTTGTACCTTGCTTGAAACACGTATAAATTCTTTTGGACAATCTGAAGTAATGTTCTTCGAGCACCTACACAAAAGGAAAGCACGCGTCAGTCTCGCTTTGGGTTTTATTCCAAGACCAAGCTTCAGCGTGAGAGTAAGTATGTCTGCCGAAAGGCTGGGTAATAAATGAGAGAGTATATGCTAGTGAAAAGTTAGTTGACTCTCAAGTGAACAGGGTGGGGGTATTTATACTACCCAACCTTGCTACATGTTCGATGTCTCGAGAAAGAGTTCGCCGAGCTAGACCTAACCTAAGTGCTAGGTGTCAGACCACGTGGAGACACGCGATCCCGTAAAATCCGGAATAGGCGGTGCTATCCAGTTCTTGTAACGGACCATTAATTTATATTTTTTTATTATCACATTTTGTAGCATTAGGTTTTATTGTTATTGGTTATCATTTACTGTCAAATACGGAGTAAATTTTTATACTTTATGAAAAGTCGGTCTCGTTTTGTGGCTTATCTATATGTGCATAGCTTAAAGCACACAACATATGGGTTAGGCATATAGGGGTAGGGTTGGGTGGGGTGGGGGGTGTAAGTTGAAAACGTAAACTACAAACGACCAAACAAACTAACTAAATCATGTTAGGCCATTTTAGTTTGGTTTTCGATGGCATGATTCTGTTGGTATTTTAGTGTAAAATAGATTGAGTTTAATATGCAAATAAGGGTCGACATTTATTTGGATATTAACGGGACTAACGGGGGTTCCAAGGGGGCGTAGCCCCCTTGGCGGGGGTTCGGGGGCAGCGCCCCTGAGAGAAGTGGGGTCCAGGGGCGGCAGCCCCTGGCAGGGTCCAAGGGGCAGCGCCCCTGGCTGGGGTCGAGCTGCCATGTCAGCTGGAAAATTCATTAGAATTTGTTTTTCCACCAAATAATACATATTAAGTTGATGTGGATTCTGCTGCTCGATTCTGCTGCTAGTTGGTGTTTCTGCTGCTAGTGATGCGGATTCTGCTGCTAGTTGCAGTTTCTGCTGCTAGTTGGTGCAGATTCTGCTGCTGGCTGGTGTATATCAATATAACTGTTTTACAATTATTAGGCCCTAATAACCGTTTCTTTTGGACCCCATAAACCGTCTTATATATTCTCAATTTCGGATAGAGAAAATATTGGCTGAAAAAAAATCTTTTGATCACCAATTTCTGCAAACATAATCTCATACTAAATCTTGAATCAAATTCGATTTTATCCGATCATAAATTGGTATCCACTCCATTTTATTGATCTGAAAGTGTACTCACACGACTTCGGATTTCTATCGGGTTACAACATATAACAACAGATTCTTGTTGAAGTAAAAGTTTGTACCTTGCTTGAAACACGTGTAAATTCTTTCGGACAATCTGAAGTAATGTTCTTCGAGCACCTACGCAAAAGCAAAGCACGCGTCAGTCTCGCTTTGGGTTTTATTCCAAGACCAAGCTTCGGCGTGAGAGTAATATGTTTGCCAAAAGGCTGGATAATAAATGAGAGAGTAAATGCTACTGAAAAGTTAGTTGACTCTGAAGTGAATGGGGTGGGGGTATTTATACTACCCAACCTCATTCGATGTCTCGAGAAAGAGTTCGCCGAGCTAGACCTACCCTATGTGCTAGGTGTCAGACCACGCGAAGACACGATCCCGTAAGATCCGGAATCGGCGGTGCTATCCGGTTCTTGTGACTTGCCCTGTGTCCACCTAAGGCCTGGGTAAAAGGCGGTATCTGATTAAAAGGAGTATTTTTTTTTTTGAACAGACGGGTCTAGTGGTTAACAAGGACAGACCAGTGTAGTCGTTAGCAAGCTGCACTTTGATGGAAATGCTCAAAGGTTCGAATCTCATTATGTGGATAAAACGAGTATACACTCCTTTTCTTTTCGGTTCGTGTCTCTCGGATGGATCGTCCGGTGTATCTCATCCGGACACATACGCCAACAATTCTTATTTAGTCTATCTCTTATCATTCGGTTAAGTTTAGCTTGTGGTCTTAGTTGTTGAATGAAATTGAACCAAGCCACTAGTATTAGAACTTTTGATATGCTATAAGTAAATATTGAAGAAAAATGCATAGCTCGTTTTGTAAGCATCTTATATTAACACTCTTTATGTACCACCATGATATAGTAAAATGCATGATTAAGCAAGATGATATAAACCATGAACGTGAAAATGATTGTTTGGTGTTGGTTAGAGTGGTCAGTTTTACTCAATTCGTTTATAAATGGGCCGATTTAGGTTACATTTTATGTCTATGGGTCAAACAAGCAAATATCAAGAAAATATTTAGTAAAAAGGAAACCGGTCGAAAAGTTATATATGTGAAAAAGTATATTTTAGTCTTTTTTGTAATGATAGTTGACACACTGATTATTTATGAAAAAGTTTGAACTTTTTGAACCAAAAGTATTACAAACTCAACACAACACAACCCGCTCCCCAACTAGCCCGACGTACGCATGTTTGCTACCTCCATATTTGGTCAATCCAGATTGAACCAAACCATTTCCATGTGTTGGCAATTGATAAAAGGAAATTGTACACCCGTACAACTATTAACCTTAAAAATTCGTTTCTGGTCATATGTATGTGAAGAGTGACGTCTATGGGTTCGGGGTGGTGTTAGTTGAGATACTAACAGGCATGCGGGCACTTGATAATGGCCGCCCAGCTGCCCAACGAAATCTAGTGGACTGGGTCAAACCTTATTTGGCTAACCATAGAAAATAAATTAAAGACCATTATGGACCCAAGGCTTGAAGGAAGATACCCTTCAAAAGCCGCAAGCGCTGTTGCCCAACTAGCCCTCGCGTGTCCTGGGACCGAACCAAAAACCCGACTGTCAATAAGTGGTTTCCACGCTAGAACGACTCGAAGACATCAAAGAAAAGCCAAAAGTACCTAGAATACATAATTCAAGTCCTCGTTCACCTTTGCATCATCGTTCACCGCAAAGCAGATGTAAACCAAGACTCGCCAAAAGGTTTATGATACATTGATACCTATTAGTATCAGTTTTATTGTTGCCAATTGTCTGGTTGTGGATTTAATGTAGATATTAAGATAAGTAGTTTATATGTTGTTGTGTATTTTTGTGAAGGTGACAATATATCTCTATCTTGATTATTCTGTTACATATTACTATTACATTTTTTCCGTTAGAATATATGGTAAAAGTCGCAAGTGTTATAGTTCATGACTTTTATATCTGAAGCGCTAATAGTGGATGGTGTGAGAAGGAGGGGTAGACCCAAACTCAGATGGGAGGATAGATTTAAGCTCGGCATGAAGGAGCTTCTCTTGTCCGAGGACATGACCTGAGATAGGAAGGAGTGGAGAGATAGAATTAGGATGTGCGGGTAGCTCAGGCTAGGTGCGTGGGTCTAGGTTGTCTTTTTTTTTTGAGTAAACTGCAAAAATCATCCCTGTGGTTTGTGTAATTTCGCAAGAATCATCCCTATCTCAAACGTTTAGCATTAAACATCCCCAAGTCCACAAACGTTTAGCATTAATCATCCCTGAGCACTAACGTCGTTAGTTTTACCAGTTAAGTGTTAAAATAATATTTTCCCGTTAGTCCCTCCGTTAATATTTCTTGCACCGTTAGTCCTTATTTTTTAAAATGAATTAAAAAGGGCAGCAAAAATAATATTCGTCCGTTTTTTTTTACGTTTTCGTCTGTTTTTATATGTTTTCGTCCATTTTTTTACACGTTTTCGTCTGTTTTTACACGTTTTCGTCAGTATTTACACGTTTTCATCCGTTTTTTACACGTTTTCATCCGTTTTTACACGTTTTCGTCCGTTTTTACACGTTTTCATCCGTATTTACACGTTTTCATCAGTATTTACACGTTTTCATCCGTTTTTACACGTTTTCATCAGTATTTACACGTTTTCGTCTGTTTTTACACGTTTTCGTCCGTTTTTTTTACACGTTTTCGTCCATTTTTACACGTTTTCGTCAGTATTTACATGTTTTCATCCGTTTTTACACGTTTTCATCCGTATTTACACGTTTTCGTCCATTTTTACACGTTTTCATCCGTATTTACACGTTTTCGTCCGTATTTACACGTTTTCATCAGTATTTACACGTTTTCATCCGTTTTTACACGTTTTCATCAGTATTTACACGTTTTCGTCCGTTTTTACACGTTTTCGTCCGTTTTTACACGTTTTCGTCAGTATTTACACGTTTTCATCCGTTTTTACACGTTTTCATCCGTATTTACACGTTTTCGTCCGTTTTTACACGTTTTCATCCGTATTTACACGTTTTCGTCCATATTTACACGTTTTCATCAGTATTTACACGTTTTCATCAGTATTTACACGTTTTCATCCGTCTTTACACGTTTTCGTCCGTTTTTACACGTTTTCATCCGTATTTACACGTTTTCGTCCGTATTTACACGTTTTCATCAGTATTTACACGTTTTCTTCCGTTTTTACACGTTTTCATCCGTTTTTACACGTTTTCGTCCGTTTTTTCTAAGTTGTGGGTGAAATCTACAGTTAACGCTTATCATAAAACGGAAAAGCTAATAAAATTTGCACAAAACACTTTTTCCCACACAATGAAGGATCATATCGAGTATATATGCATAGAATAGTTCACGTCTATAAGGAAAGAAGTTATGCAACTCAAGTTACTCAATGATGTACACAATGAAGTTATGCCCAGTATTTCTTTTTTAATTTTTGGGTAATAAGATAATAACCTAAAATTCCATTAATGGTAGTGGCCGGCTGGCCGCCTGTATCTTTTGTCTCTTGTGAGCTTAATCAACCGCACACGTGTGAAAAGTGAACTGCACGAGTGTTAATTTCATTATTCAAATGAAATCAGAAAGTTTGCTCAAAAATGAAATCAGAAAGAAAGGACAACAAAAATTGAGATATTGTTTAATAAGTAGTGAAAGATATTATTTCCTCACTACCTTTTCATAGGGGTGTCGTTTTGTGATTGGTCGACTTATTCGGATGATATTTTTTTCACCCAAACAACTCATTTATTAATTATGTAAAAAAAAACTTAACCATAACTCAAACCTACATAACACGTATACGTGTAAAAACAGACGAAAACGTGTAAATACTGTCAAAAATGTGTAAAAACGGTAATAAACGTGAAAATACAGACGAAAACGTGTAAAAACGGACGAAAACGTGTAAATACTGATGAAAACGTGTAAAAACGGATGAAAACGTGTAAATACTGATGAAAACGTGTAAATACGGACGAAAACGTGTAAATACTGATGAAAACGTGTAAAAAACGGACGAAAACGTGTAAATACTGATGAAAACGTGTAAATACTGATGAAAACGTGTAAATATGGACAAAAACGTGTAAATACGGATGAAAACGTGTAAAAACGGACGAAAACGTGTAAATACGGATGAAAACGTGTAAAAACGGATGAAAACGTGTAAATACTGACGAAAACGTGTAAAAAACGGACGAAAACGTGTAAATACTGATGAAAATGTGTAAAAACGGATGAAAACGTGTAAATACTGATGAAAACGTGTAAATACTGATGAAAACGTGTAAATACGGACGAAAACGTGTAAATACAGATGAAAATGTGTAAAAACGGACGAAAACGTGTAAATACGGATGAAAACGTGTAAAAACGGATGAAAACGTGTAAATACTGACGAAAACGTGTAAAAATGGACGAAAACGTGTAAAAAACGACGAAAACGTGTAAATACTGATGAAAACGTGTAAAACGGATGAAAACGTGTAAATACTGATGAAAACGTGTAAGTACTGATGAAAACGTGTAAATACGGACGAAAACGTGTAAATACGGATGAAAACGTGTAAAAACGGACGAAAATGTGTAAATACGGATGAAAATGTGTAAAAACGGATGAAAACGTGTAAATAATGACGAAAACGTGTAAAAACGGACGAAAACGTGTAAAAAAATGGACGAAAACGTATAAAAAACAGATGAAAACGTAAAAAAACGGACGAATATTATTTTTGCTGCCCTTTTTAATTCATTTTAAAAAATAAGGACTAACGGTGCAAGAAATATTAACGGAGGGACTAACGGGAAAATATTATTTTAACACTTAACTGGTAAAACTAACGACGTTAGTGCTCAGGGATGATTAATGCTAAACGTTTGTGGACTTGGGGATGTTTAATGCTAAACGTTCCAGATAGGGATGATTCTTGCGAAATTACACAAACCACAGGGATGATTTTTGCAGTTTACTCTTTTTTTTTTTTTTTTTTTGCCCCTGTGTTTGGTTGCTTTGCCTTAGCTTTAGGCCCCGTACGTTGCCCTGCTTTGCTTTGTGTACTCCTTTAGGTTTGCCTGCTTTTCTTAGTGCTTTGCCCTTTGCTTTTGTGCTTGATTGCCTGTGTTTCTGCCCGTGGGCCCCTTGTTTTGTTTCTGCTCTGTTTTTGTGTTTGCTTGTTTGCCTTCTTTCTTTTGTCTGCTTGTTGTCTGTTGTGCTCTGACTCGGTTGCCCCTTGCCTTTGCTCTCTCACGCGCACACATGCACTTGCCGGAGCTTTATTTGGAAGCAGTCTCTCTACTCCCGGGTTTACCTTGAGGTAGGGGTAGGATCTGTCTACATTCTACCTCTCCCATACCCTGCCCCGGCAGGATTGGGTTTGTTGTTGTTGTTTCTTTAACACTTGCAACAGCACGGTTAACTCGTAGCACATCCGAGCCCATTAAAACCAAAACCTTACCAAACAATATAAACGTCTATGTGGTCGATTGCTGGCCATGTTTAGGAATTTAAGGCATATTGTTAAGCTCATTAATCAGCTGCTTTCCAGGAGTCACTATCTTTGTTGGATTTTATTGCATAAGGAAGACATCTTCCTTCGGATCAATGGTGTGTAATTGTTTGATTAGATCAACAATTATTGGAGTCACTATCTTTGTTGGATTTTATTGCATGAGGAAGACATTTTCCTTCGGATCAATGGTGTCTGATTGTTTGATTATAATCAACAATTCAATATATATTCTAAGAACGCTGTGAGATTGTTGTTTTCACAATATATTCGGGGAGTACTAGTATCTGAATTAAGTGTACACGACCTATCTACGTGAAGATTTATGTCAAATCGATGTGCCTCACTGCATATATAGTTGATACTAAGCTATCGACCTATCATAATGTGGATCAAGTGTACGCTTCTATCTTGCCAATGCCCGTTCCAACAATCGACAGTATATATGAACCTTTTGACATGAGGAAATAAGTTTTTGACTACCTTTTGTTTAAGAATATTTTTTATATGAATATTTTTAATTGTATTTTGATTTAATACTACGTTTTGTACGTTCGGGATCCTATCTGTAAAAGCAGCATAAATGTTGAATTAAGCCATTCATATTTAACAAAATAAAAATTAATTTGTAACAAACACGTTATTAGGCAGATAAAAAGAAAGAAAGAAAAAGAAACAATTTCTGTTAAGTAGTTGAAAAATGAAATCGGAGACACTGATCACTTGATCTAATGAAACTAACACCTGTTTTACTGAAACTAACTATATCCAATTACGTTACAAAAATTTGTCCCGTGTAAATGAATCACTGCCATGAGATAGTGCGACCTTAGTGCAGTCGAATAATGTATCATTCCCCAAGATTAAACAACGAGCGTTCTTAAACGACATAATCATTAATCAATATCCAATTATCTAACTTTAGTCTTGATCAAAGTTAATGTAGGTACGTGGCCCGGTCAACAAAATCCGTTTATGCATTTAAGTGGTTCAATGGTGTATTTAAGATCAAAAATATAATGAAGTCATAGCGATGACACTGTAACATACTGTAACTTTTAAGCTTGTGTTGTTTGTGTTGTCCCTTACCATGGCTGTATCAGCTTCTTTCACCACTTTTGAATCCGCTTCAATCATAGACATGTCCAGAATTATTGGCAGTGATCGGAAGGTCTCTCTTTCCAGCAATAAAGTGTCTTTAAATCACCTCCAGCGTAGGTTTACTAATCTGCATTGCCGATCTAGAATGTCATCTGCTTCATGTGGTATGACTATCCTCTCATTTACTTCAAATGTCACTCTTGTAACGTAATTTTTGTTCCACATGTATATTTATTCATTTGGTAGATAGCTAAAACTCCTAAATATTGTATGATTTCTTTATGTTGTGATCTTTGTACAATATAAGGTTGAAATAATGATTGTAACGAGACTTGCAGGAGTAAAAGCTCAGGTGGCTACTGCTGAACAAGCAAGTGTTGAAGCAACACCGATGGTGGAAGCTCCTGTTGTTATTGTGACAGGAGCCTCTAGAGGTATCGGCAAAGCAATTGCGCTAGCCGTTGGCAGAGCTGGTTGCAAGGTCAGAGCAAAATTGGAATTATGATTGAATATCTTGTTTCCCTATAGTAGGGTTCTGACTTAATCATTCAGGTTCTCGTGAATTACGCAAGGGCATCAAAGGAGGCTGACGAAGTTTGTAAACAGGTGAATTCTTGACAGATATATCTCTTTTTTTATATGATATCCTTTGCATTTTGAACGACGACTATTTTCTTATAGATTGAGGCACTCGGTGGTCAAGCACTTACATTTAAGGGAGATGTTTCAAAAGAATCAGATGTTGCATCTATGATCAAAACAGTGAGAGATAACTATGTCATATGTTTGTGTGTTTTCTTAAAATTATTACTGATGTTGTTGACGTTAAAAATTTGCAGGCAGTTGATGTTTGGGGTACTATTGATGTACTGGTCAACAATGCAGGTTACTTAAGTCTACCCCTTGCTTGTTACTTTTAATTAATCCAATGTTACAAACTCTTGTTATTTGATTTGATCTAAAGTTTTTACCAATGATAAAGGGATTACAAGGGATGGTTTGATGATGAGGATGCAGACGTCTCAGTGGCAGGAAGTTATTGATTTGAATCTCACCGGTGTATTCCTATGTACACAGGTTTTTTTCTTAAACAATGTTGAATACTAAAATACACACATTTGTTGTAATGGTTTTACCAAATTTTCACTCTTTAGGGAGCTGCAAAAATTATGGCGAAGAAGAAAAAGGTAGTCAAGTTAAGTTCCCTTTTTGTAGATTATGTAGGTTCAATCTATTTACGCTCTTAAACTCGTTCAGGGAAGAATCATCAACATCACATCTGCTGCTGGTGTGGTTGGTAATGCTGGCCAAACTAACTATTCCGCTGCAAAAGCAGGAGTCATCGGATTTACCAAATCCGTGGCAAAGGAATATTCTAACAGAGGCATAAATGTGAGTTTCGGCAGCACCATTGTGTTTCTCTTGTGTTTCTAACCTTAACGGTGGTTACTTCTCGAATCTTTCGCTACTACAGGTGAATGCTGTTGCCCCGGGATTTATTGCAACTGATATGACTGCTAACTTTCAGAGAAACTACATGAGAAAGATGTTAGAGAGAATCCCCTTGAGTGAGATCTTTCTTTCTACGACTACTTACTTGTTCACTTTTTTTTAATCATATTCTCTAGCCGTCCACAAAGAGAAATTTCAATTTCGGAGAACAAGTTTATTTTACTTTTTTCCATTTATTAACAGGCATTTTAATTTTTTTGACCGATAGTCAAACACTTTCTTTTAAGAATGTGGTTTTGTTTTTGAATTTACAGGAAGGTGGGGGCGACCTGAAGAAGTTGCTGGCCTAGTCGAATTCTTGGCTCTCAATCCGGCGGCTAGTTACATGACTGGACAGGTTTTTACAAAATCTGAATCTTGCATTATATGTTACTTATTTATTTCACAGTCAGTACGTACGTGTCGAACATGATAGTAGTCCATGGTAGTTACCTTAAAAATTTAACCATCAAACTTTCTATAGCTTTCATATGTAAGAAAATAAAAGAAACCACTAATTATGTCTTGCAGGTACTTGTCATTGATGGAGGAATAGTACTTGCGTGAGAAAAAATCAACAGAATAACGAATTTGATGCTTGCAGTTCAAGTTCTAATGTAATTTAGCATCCTGAATGGTTACTAAAGACTCAGGGTGTGTTTGTTTCATTAAGATGTTTTAGGTTTGAATCTGACTACCACATCTTACCAGTAAAAGGTGGCTAGAAAGTCTAAATCTAAACGAATAATGTTGTTTGTTTTTTTATAATTGTCCGAATGATTTTAAGTGCTCGTTTCTACAATTTATTTAAGTAACTTACGTAGATATGAAACAGGACTTTTTAACATAAATATAATATAGTAAATATAATATAGTTAATAAACCATCAAATATATTATATTAACACGAGTCTTCAATCTCTTATCGAGTAAGAGGCAGTAAGACAAGTCTCCCACCTCTTACTGAGTAAGATGTTATATGTCTAACTGGGTCTGACTCAAAAGAAAAAAAACAAACAAGCAAAACGTCTGACCACCTCTTACAGGTAATAGTAAGAGGGCTAGTAAGACTATTTTTTAAAAAACAAACACAATGTAATTTATCAATTGCTTAGCTTTGCTAGTCAAATGTTTGTAACTCATTAGCGTTATCATTCTGGTGTGTGATTGGGCAATTAGATCAACCATTCAATGTAACTTTTAAGAACACTGACATTATAGTTCTCAGAATAGATCTCTATATAGAGAATACATGTGCCTTAAAGGGTGTTGGAAAAATGGTTTTGCAAAATGGTTTTTGCAATTTTTTGACACTATTTAATATATGTATATGTTATATATATTTATATTTCTTGGTAGCTTTGCGTTCTCCTTGATGAGAGCTTCGCAACGAGCTAAAATGTGTCAAATATGGAGTTGATATGAATGAGATATCGTGTCTCAAAGTGAGCCATGTGAAACACAATATATGGAGAAAAATGTTGTAACCCACATCGCCCAAAATATGAAGTGAAATGGAATCTTGGTTTTGTCTATCAAATTATTTCAGTTGGGTTTTACTCCCACACGTATGTGCGCGCCCAAGGTTTGCAGATTTTGGGAGCGCGACCTGCGGCCCTGAAGGGCGGTATGTAAGGGTGTCAATCGAGTCGTGTCCGTGTCGACCCACTCGTGTTGGCGGGTTGGCGGGTTGGTAAAGCCTCAACCCAAACACGACCCATTTATTAATCGTGTCAAAAACCTCAACCCTAACCCGCACACACCTAACATATGTAACCCATTTATGACCCGTGTAACCCATTTAGATAAACTAATATATATTACAGTAGCACTTAAAAAAACATAGATCCAATAAGTACATATATCCTATTACGTAGTAGTTCTTAACCATTACAATAATCCAAGACATAAGATCTTATGGGTGTCATCTTCATTTCTTCTCTGATGTGTCTTCACAAAATATCATAAGTGCACAGGAAGATTTATAAATCTTCTCCAACATGCCTTCAAAATGGTGTCATTCTTCATTTATTTTCCAACATGATCAGCTTCATCGTTGTTGATGTTCAAAGCCATGACATTCTGGGTTAGTGTTTCAAGGTCATTGTTCGACATTGCTGCAGTAGGAATAGAGAAAATCAATGACGAAACATATAATTTCAACAATAAATTAAGCCATCAAAACTGTAAACATTACCATTTATTGCATGTCTTTAGATGACGTCTTAGATTACCAGTACCATACTTACTACCTGCTAGGAACTGTCTATGACACTTTTTACACACACAGTAAAGGGGCTCGCCTGGTTTTTGTGGAAGAAAACTAAAGCTTTTCCAAACTTGTGATGTAAGCTTCCTTTTTCTTTCATGGTTATTCATATTTCAACTACAAAATTAAAAAACAAGGGACATTAGAACAATTAAAAAACAAGGAACACAATAAGTATCTAACCACAAATGGTACTGGTATAAGTTGAGTGAAAAAAAAAAGGAATCAATTAACTATCATTTAAACTTGAGCTATCATTTAAAGAAATCAATTAACTATCATTTAAAGATATCAATTAACTATCATTTAAAGAAATCAATTAACTACAAATGGTACTGGTATAAGTTGCGTGAAACAAAAAGGAATCAATTAACTATCATTTAAACTTTAGCTATCATTAAAGAAATCAATTAACTAGGTAGAAACTAAATAACTTAGATTAGATTCTCTAAAATTGGGAGGGTGGATCTTACCGGAAAAGAGAGAGGGAACTAGGGAAGGTGGGTTTGTTAATGAGATAAAGAGAGTGAGATGGGCAATATAAGAAGTAAATTTATTCCCGCTCTTGACACTAAATTTATTCCCGCTCATAATTTCTAAGTTTATTAAATTAAAGTTATATATTTTATTAATTAAAAGTTTATATATTTAAACGGGTTCACGGGTTGACCTGTTTAAAATTGCTAAACCCATACACGACCCATTTATTAAACGGGTTATACGGGTTAACCTGTTTTTGACCCAAACCCGTTTATCCTCGACCCAAACCCGTTTATCTTCGTGTCGTGTCTGTGTCGGTTATCGTGTCGTGTCGACAATTGCCACCCCTAGCGGTATGGTAAACTATAACTTAAAAAAACCACCTCCGAAAAACATGTCCATGAGACCCCACCATTTCCATAGCTTCAAAAAAACATAACTGAAAATAACTACCTTAACACACACTTACTATGTGTAACCGTCGACAGCACTACCTTAAGTACCCCCATAACACCACTTCTAAAACTTTTTTCTTCCCTCATTCTGTTCTTCAAACCACGTTATCATGTACAACAACATTAATAACATGATCTTCATGGGTCATGTTGCCACCAACACTACCCCTACAACTTCATCGACTTGCAACTTTGTCCCACTTCTCCTCACCCTCGTGACATTTTTCGACGTACTGTCAAAACTTCTGATGTCTCTGTTGGTAACATCCAACCCATTTCCACTATAAGGCCTCATCATGCTAACCCGCGAAAGAAAAGAACCAAAATGATCAGGTTTCATAATAGTAATAGTAGCAGTAACAGTTAGGCCATTGTTGGTGTTGGTGTTGGTGTTGGTGTTGGTGTTGGTGTTGGGGCTTCGGCTAGTTATTCTGGTGGTCATATGGGAGTGGTTGCTAAGAAGATGAATCCGCCACCGAATATGGATCTTCATCATGCGCGGTTGGAACATGATGATGTGACTACACGTGTGGCGACTGAGGAAGATGAGTATGTGGCGGGATGCTTGTTGATGCTTGCAAAAGCACCAACTATCCTTGCATTTTCTAGTTATCAACAACATCATCACTCGGGTTCACTCGAGACATTAGCCATCCAAATGTGTGACATGGAAAGCCAGTTCGAGTGTTCAAGTTGCAAGAAGGTGTTTGGGTCACACCAAGCATTAGGTGGACACAGGGCAAGTCACAAGAATGTGAAAGGCTGCTTTGCAATAACACGAAATGACGGTGGGGGTCCCATAGAAGAACTCGAAGAGGGAGAGTTTGTTGGTCGTTATGACAGAATTGGTGAAGTTTCAAACAAATAAACACCATTGATCCGAAGGAAAATGTCTTCCTCATGCAATAAAATTCAAGATAGTGACTCCTGGGAAGCAACTGATTAATGAGCTTGACAATATGCCTAAAATTCCAAAACATGACCGGCAATCGTGGACCTAGACGTTTATATTGTTTGGTAAGGTTTTGGTTTTAATATGCTCGGATGTGCTACGAGTTAACCATGCTGTTGCAAGCGTTAAAGAAAACAATATGAAAATTGAAACACAAGAATATGCCTCAGAGATAAACAAAAGTCATGAACCACAACACTTGCGATTTGTTCTATAAGATATCTAAGAGTAAACATTTCTGACTTTTACCATATATTCTAATGGAAAAATGTAATAATCTGTAACAGAATAATCAAGATAGAGATATATTGTCACCTTCACAAAAATACACAACAACATATAACTACTTATCTTAATATCCACGTTAAATCCACAACCAAATAAATACCAACAATAAAACTGATACTAATAGGTATCAATGTATTATAAACCTTTTGGCGAGTCTTGGTTTACATCTGCTTTAACATGAAGCGGGGAACGATGATGCAAAGGTTGTTGACCATATTTATAAGGTGAACGAGGACTTGAATTATGTATTCTAGGTACTTTAGGCTTTTCTTTGATGTCTTCGAGTCGTTCTAGTGTGGCAACCACTTCTTTCATTGACGGTCGGGTTTTTGGTTCCGACCCAAGACACGTGAGGGCTAGTTGGGCAACACCGCTCGCGGCTTTAGAAGGGTATCTTCCTTCAAGCCTTGGGTCCATAATGTTCTTTATTTTTCTACGGTTAGCCAAATAAGGTTTGACCCAGTCCACTAAATTTCGTTGGGCAGCTGGGCGTCCATTGTCAAGTGCCCGCATGCCTGTTAGTATCTCAACTAACACAACCCCGAACCCATAGACGTCACTCTTCACATACAAATGACCTGAAATGAAATTTTAAGGTTAATAGTTGTACGGGTGTACAATTTTGCAAACGCATGGAAATGTTTTGGTTCAATCTGGATTGACCAAAGATGGAGGTAGCAAACATGCACAGGTCGGGCTAGTTGGGGAATGGGTCAACACCTGGGACAAAGCAGGTCGTGTTTTGTTGAGTTTGTAATACTTTTGGTTCAAAAAGTTCAAACTTCTTCATAAACAATCACTGTGTCAGCTATCATTACAAAAAAGATTAAAGTATACTTTTTCAAATATATAACTTTTTGACCCATTTCCTTTTAACCAAATATTTTCTTGATGTTTACTTGTTTGACCCGTAGACATAAATCGTAAACCTAAATCGGCCCATTCATGAGCAAACTGGTCAAAAATGCCACCTCTAACCAAAACCAAACAGTCAATTTCAGGTTCATGGTTTATATTATCTTTCTTAATCGTGCATTTTACTATATCATGGTGGTACATAAAGAGTGTTAATATAAGATACTTACAAAACAAGCTATGCATTTTTTTCTTCAATATAAATAACATTACTTCACTTATACTCGGTTTTAAATTCTAATACTAGTGGCTTGGTTCAATTTCATTTGACAACTAAGACACAAGCTGAACTTAACCGACGGATAAGATTTAGACTAAAAAAGAATCAAGCCATCCAAAACCAAACCAAACTGACCTAACATGATTTACTCCGGTTTGGTTTGGTTAGGTTTGGTCTGGTTTTGTAGTTTACGTTTTCAACTTACACACCATCCCTAGTCCATAGGCCTTACCCATATGCTGTGTCCCTTAAATCTTATGTGTTAGAATTACCTGTGGTAACGTACTCCGGAGCAGCATACCCATATGTACCCATGACCCGTGTTGTCACGTGTGATTGACTAGCCGATGCCATTTTAGCCAGCCCAAAATCCGATAGCTTGGCATTATACGACTGTCAATACCGATAACAAATAGAGAAGAGAAGAATCAGTGTTACTCCTTGCACAAACGGTAGTTCCTTCAACTGGATGAAAGAAAGTACAGTTGTGTATGAATGAGCTACAACCCACAAAGCCAACTAAACTTACCCCGTCAAGCAGTATGTTTGATGCCTTAAAGTCTCTATAAATAACACTTTTATCTGAAGTGTGCAAAAACGACAGCCCCCGAGCCGCTCCTATTGCAATCTTTAGCCGTATATCCCATGCAAGTGGCTGAACAGTCGACCCCCTGCAAAATCCGTATAACAAATACATAAACTTCCATTCTATAATCTTTTATTCTCGTAAATGAGACCACAATCGTGTATAAAGAATTCTTACTTCCAAAAAGATGATTCTCCAAACTGCCTTTTTGCATAAATTCATATACAAGAAGAAGCTCTACGCCCTCGTAACAATATCCCAAAAGTTTCACAAGATTCGGATGTGAAAGCCTTCCTAGAAAGTTTACCTCAGCCTATCCAAAAAAATCATAACAAACTTTTAAAAGGCGTCACGTAGGGACACAAAAAGGAATAACCTTTAATCATAAGAATAACAAATACACATTTTTGTTACAATGATGCATCCCACAACTTATATTATCGAGTTGGTGCTTTAATAACCATTTGCATTTCATAAACCAATTAAATACTCAAAAGTTCTTGCACTAATCTCTTAAAAACTACAGCTTCACCAATAAGCAAATGTGCATAACGAACTTGCACATATACGCAATGACACATTGTACACAGTATGAATTACCTGCCACTCTTCGACTCCTTGCATACTCTCAGAATTCAATTTCTTAACAGCAATTACAGAACCGTTTCCAGTAAACTTAGAACCAAACGTTTCTTCTATCCAGCCTTTATAAACCTTTCCGAAACCACCTTCACCTAAAATAGTATCATT
Source organism: Artemisia tridentata subsp. tridentata (assembly GCA_021014915.2). NCBI lineage: Eukaryota > Viridiplantae > Streptophyta > Magnoliopsida > Asterales > Asteraceae > Artemisia > Artemisia tridentata. Next base: position 230,389,727 of record CP139501.1, on the reverse strand, counting down.
TCTAAAGTTCTTCGTCGCAGATTTGAGTTCAGCAAAACTATATATCTTGAGATTTGGATGAGGCAAAATCTGGCCACCAGGCCCACGATCAGAACCGCTGCCAACTGACGAAAACTGGCTGTTACCGGATACGTTGCTACTAATCCCTGATGTCGATAATGAAGAGGTTGTAAAAGTACTAGTGGCAGTTGTTGCATGTGAACTTCCTGCTACTATAACACAAAATATTGATCAAATTAAAACCTTAAAACACCAAAACTTATAAAAAAAAATAATATGAAATTGGTTTGGAAATCAAGAAAACTTATAAAAAAATAATATGAAATTGGTTTGGAAATCAAGAAAACACATATATTTGTGACACAAGATCTAAAAAGACTTGTTTTCTTATATAACTTCTGATTTTTTTTACAATACCAAAAACTTTAGTACTAATTATGGCCCCTGACACCCAATAACTCAAAAAACTAATCCTAAACAATTCCTTAAGTGTACCTAAGCTAAGATTAAGGCTAGCATATGAACAAAAAAAAAAATCATATAGCTTTAGACTAAGTCAACCCAAAACACAAAACCCACAAAAAAGATACATAACAAAAATATTACAGTAAAATATTTGAAATGAAAGCATACATATTTAACACTAAATCAACAGTATACATAAAACCCACAAAATATAATCACAAGAAAACATATAAAAAATGATTAAATAGTTTGTACCTGAGCTAAGATTACGAGTACTAGTAGGAGCTATATTAATTGAAGAGCTACAAATACCACCCATGATGATTAAAAATTATAATAACCCCTAATAAAACTTAGGATGAAAATTTAGATGTGCATAGCTGAAGCTAGAGAAAAATGGTATGATGATGAAATTGGATTATTAATTTATTATATGAAAATGTGGAAGCACCTACCTTTGAGCTTTATTACGAGTATATTTTAAGATTTTATTGACTTTGACTTAGTAACTAATTAAATACTATTATAAAAAGCTTTTATGGTTTTAAAGTTTTGATATTGGAATGTTATAGTTGGGTGCAATAGTGGTAAATGTGGGATTTTTGGATGTGTGACAATTCTCATGTGCAGGGGAGTAGACCAAGTCAAGTGCCTGAATTAGAGGTGCTTATTGGTTTGAATTTTGGTTTTTTTCTTTTCAAAGATTTTTTGTTAGATTTTTGGAGTTTGAAGGTTTTTAATCATTTTAATTTCTTTCTTATTGTACTCCTTTAATTACATTTTGAGTGTCTCTAAACAAATTTTTTGTATTTTATGATAACGTAGATTCAGGTTAACAAAATGTTATATTTTTAGGGTTTAAGTCACAAAATACTAACGAACTTTTTTAAAGTCCCGTCTTGATACATGAACTATAAAAATTATCATTAAATGCAACGAACTTTCATAAAGTGTTTAAATATACATATTTTGATATGTTGTCATAACAAAAGAGCTGATACGTGTCACTACTTTTAACATGACAACACATCAAAATGTGCATATTAAAACATTTTATGAAAGTTCATTGCATTTAATGATATTTTTATACTTTACGTACTATGACAGGACTTTGAAAAAAGTGCCCCTTATTTTTATCCATGCATCTTATGATAATGTAAATTATTACTTTGATGCAAGTTGACGAAAAAAGTCTTAGAATACTAATGTAAACACCTAAAATAGGAAGAAAATATATTGGTGGTGCTTGTGCAATCGAAATACGACAATTATCATCGACGAAGATTTGGTGAGTTTTAGAAAGAAGGCGAGCACGGCTTTGATTTGGGTTGTTTAGTAAGAGATCGTGTGTTGTTTTAGATATCTAAAAGATGAGGATATGTTTGGCAAAAATAAGGAGTAAATTGTATTTTTGATCTATGTGTTTTGGTCAAATTGCATATTTGGTCCCTATTTTTTTGAAAGTGAAGCGAATGTCTCTGTTTTGAACTTTGGATTACAAATACAGTCCCCCGATCGATTTGAAATGACCAAATTAACCTTGTCTTCTTCCTTTTCTATTGGGGATAATTTGGTCATTTCACATTGATCAGGGACTGTATTTGCAATCCAAAGTTCAAAATAAGAACATTCGCTACACTTTCAAAAGAATAGGGACCAAACATGCAATTTGGCCAAAACACAAGGACCGAAAATGCAATTTACTCCAAAAATAAGTGTTATTGTAACTGTAGATTGATGGAGAGTGAGATTATAAAAAGAAGTTATTTTTATAAGCTAGCATTTGATTTTTAGAAATTATGTAAAATTATTATTTTTATAATCTTTTATAAATTATGTCTATCAAGCAAAAATTATATTTTAAGTGGTTTATTTAAAAAAAGATAATAATAATAAGCATAATTTTTCCACAATCTTGTGTGCCAGATATAGCTAAGTAAGAAGTAGAATTATAAATGTTTAATTCACTCAATGATTTACCAAATATCATAGTTATTCACTTAACACACGGTTGCTAAGTTAGTGCTATATTCTACTCCTTTTAACACTCTCTTTCCGAATGTATTTGTTACTCTCTTATTTGTATATACTAGTTTTAAGGTTCGTCTAATGAGCGGGTTAGTTCCATGAATTTGATTGATGGAATAAAAATATCTAGGTAGATAACGACGAAATTTTTTAGTGTTATTATGCAATACAAAATTCAAAAATGAAAACATTATCGCCATTGATCATGCTTAGAAACTTGTATACACTTCGAAAACACTTTCGATGATCGATTTACAAAATGTGATGACTTAGTAATATGTTTTCGAGATTATAAAATACCCAAATATATCATCCAAAAGACAAGCAGGATATGCCACAAGTTTGTGAAAACCTTTACGTTATCTTGTAATGTTTGTTCAAAGAGCATTTATATTTACGGAAATGATCAAATTCGTCTGCAAAATTAGGAGTAAAAAGTTATTAGTGATATAACTTGGCTATCACAATCATAAACATTCAAGAAAGATTATTATATGGACGAATTAGGCGTGTTTACTTGGTAATCAAATGTGTACACAAGGTTAAACTTGGACTATAATCAATGGGTAGACAAGCATAATGCATGATTTGTTTATAAACAAAAATAACATGTGGATGAGCTCCAAGTAGGCAAAAAGAAATAAATGTCGATTCATCAAAAATAGTTAGTCGGAGTCTACGTACACATGCACATTATGACAAGTAATTAAAGCCTCAAAACATTTACTTAGTGACGTGCAGTGCTTGGTAAAGTATCACTTTCAATCTCGAAGGACATATTCAAACTATTTGACCTCATGCATATAAACAAAATTCTTCTACTGTAATATGTCAACCATCATTGGAATTGATCGAGTGATGATCGATGTTCACAAATTCTATATGAATGATCGACATGCAAGCTAGCATAGGATTCATGAGTACGACGTTGAGTTTCTGATGAACATGCTAATCAAATTTGAAACTTATAAAAATTTGAAACTTGTATAGATTGACATCGAGGCCGTTGCACCGATATTAAATAACAACTATTAGAACAATATGGTCTACTGATTTGTGTTGATTAGCACAGTTATACTCTAATTCTTGGATGATCCTTTTGTCTTTTAAAGCTTACATGTTCTTGTGTCTTTTTGAAGGGCATAGTCAAAAATTTCCTATTCTTGACAAATACATGTTGACTGGTAGACAATTGAAGTGTGTATGTGTGAATTAAGGATATTAGGTTCAAATTTCTCGTGGTTAAGGAAATAATCGAAATGTTTGACTTTTGCATAAAGATGTTACTTTGATTTTAGTTCAATGTCTAAATGTGGAAAATTACATCCATGAATTGACTTTCATGAATATCTTTTTGGTGTAGTTTGATCACCATATTGGAACAACGATAGTCTTCAATATTCTCTATGAGCAATGTTATAGACTATAGCCTCCTAAAAATGCGATTTCATATTCTGAACACGTACAGGTTCTTGGTTGAAGTATTGCTTCACATGTCGTGTCGAATGTAGTGTGCCTAATAAATGTGTAGCTCCTCAGGGCTCGCAAGTCACCAACCCTAACATAGGTTCATATATTTCAATAGAAGTCGTTAAGTAGTTGTATGTTCGTTCGTGGTGACACATTAGCGATGTACATATGGCGTTGTTTCCTCCACGGGGTTTCTTAAGCTTGTTGCCGTTCTCTTTCTCTGCATCGGCACAACTTCGACCTTGTCATCTTCTCTTTACAGGCATTTGTAGCAAATGCTTAGACCCATGACTCAACCCCTTATTTTGTCCTATATTGTAGTGTTGTTATTCACTTAACTATTTGGCTTGCACAACGATTGAAGATATTAGTTTATTTTGTTGAGTAATAGATTTTTGTTGTCTTAATGATTAGTAATCTTATTTTAGAATAGTTTTAACTTTTAAATAATTATTCAATTAAGCTTGTAACTTCAATAATCATTTTGGACGGCTAGTTACAAAAACGAGGACGGTTGCGAGCCGCCGTGTTGCGGCGGGGCGATGATCTTGCAGCAAATTTCCTCAACAGAAACACACCCGTCAGAGAGCTAAATTTCATTTGACAGCTCAAAATATATACTCTAAGAATTCAACATACATAAAAGTTTGTATATTACATACTGATGAGTAAAACCAAAATAAAAACAAACCTTTTACGAACTTATATCAAAGGAGATTATAACTACTTCTTCTGCCATCGTTTCGACAAATCTTCCACTTGAACGTAACAGATGTAAACACATGAGCATAACATTCCAAACACTCCTAAAGCCTCAACACTATAAAAAAATGGCCAGTAAAGATGAAAAAAACACATGTCATAAGCTTCACTAATCTTGTGAACACCCTATTTTTCAAGATAATCATGTCTATTAATTGACGAAATGCAGTCCATTTGTCTTTGCATCTTCAGTTTAATCTTCAATATCCACATCTAGTGTACCCACCTTTATATGATTAACATAATTAAAAATAGACATTAAAAATAATGAACATGAAAATAGTATATGGTAAAAGCAGAAAAGGCATTACCTTCAAAAAATACACATATCTGGGCAACTCCCAAAACCGATGATCATGAACACAAACCCAGATAAACATAACGGAATCCATGGCCATATCGTTTTTAGCGGTGAAATCGCAGTAGCACTACTATCTTCTTCCCGTTCATCTAGACTACACCAAATAAGCAAATTTAGGCTTAATAACTTAGCCAACTCCCTAATAGTAACCTCTTAACAAAACCAAAAAAAAAAAAAAAAAACCATAAATCGACCTTGAGAACGAAATAATCTTACAAACCCCAAAAAAAAAATCCACAAAATACGTATTTGATTGTAGTTTACCTTATAAGTCTCTTAAAACGTTAGTTGAAACGATTGGAGCTGTAATTGTAATTGAAAAAAAGTTGGTTAGGAATTTTTTCCAGGTTTTGGGATTTTCTTTGATAGATGATGGTTTCAATGAAGCGTATAAGTTGAGAAGTTTGATGCATCCTTTATCACCTAGAAGATGACCATGATATAACATCATTGTTACCAACGTTTTCGCTCTTTTTTAAAACCAATAATAGACTTAAACAGGATACACAAAGTGGATGATTGATAAGCATAGAGCAATTCAGACAATAATATTCGTTAGTACCTAACATAGAGAATCGATAAGCATCATATGCGTATAGGTCATCTTATGCCTTAATTCAGGTACCTAGCGACTATTTTGCCTTGTCATGCTTCAGGTACACAACTTCAGTCAGTCATTCACCTTTGCCCACAGGCCAAAACTGATGTTAAAAGAATATGCTGCACAACAAAAAACAAACATTAATTTGCAAAAAAAATATCCAAAAGAAAGACGAAAAATGAGATAAAAATGCACATGCCTTCACAACTTCTGAAAAATTCAGCGCGGCTCATGTGTTTTGCCTTATCATCTGTTTTCCAACTCAGTCCATATTTGTGTGATTCTTTTTATCTCTTTTTGCAACGCTCAGTTTTAACAACCTGCTAAATATCTGAGTTACCAACCCTCTGCTTCATTCGTTTCGGTCACTCCTTTAGTGACGCTAATTGCCGGCAAACATCTTGGTTGAGTGCATCCAAGTCTGCCACATATCAAAATAAGATGAAAAAAAACGATATTATAATGACAGCAAAAAAACGATACTAAACTGTTTGAAGGAAACTAACCAACCACCCCAATCAAACAACCTGGTAGCTTTGCGTGGCCATTTATGCCCTCTTTGCAAACTTTGGAGCAACCTATAGTGGTCAATCATAATCAGAAACCGTAACTTATACGCAACCAATGTATGTAAATCGAGAAAAGCATGTATCAAGGATAAAGTCTGGTCGTTCTTTTGTACCTTCTGAAGCGGAATGCAGTTGAAACAGATGTGTAATTACTTCTAAAGCTGCGAGATCAGGTGGCAGTTTCTATGGGTTTTTATCTTCTAGTGGCTGCATAAGCTGGTTACAGTTTGTGAACGTCGAGTCTGCTTCTTCGATGAAACACGTCGGCGTTATTGTATTAATGTGGTTTTAGACTAAAATTGAACGTGAAAAAAGTAATTAGCATACACACAAATAAGATCGTATACCTTGCTTGATAGGATCCTAAATCTGTGACAACAGATCGCTCTTTCTCCGTATCTGTGACAACGACAATTTGCAAGAACTTAGTAGACCTTAAAATAGATCTTAAACTATTTGGCTGCAAAATTTGTACCGAATATACCTATATGTTGGTTTTTCGTTTTTACAGTTAATGCCATTTTGTCTTCTCCGTACCTGTTAGCATTATTTCTTTAGTCTTCTTTCCTTTGTTTTGTTAACCAAGATGATAAATTACTGCAAATTATCAACAAAAAAAAATCAGCAAACGTACATAACTGAGACACCTATAAATAATGCAAAAGCATGTGCCGTTTGCTTCCTTGAAAAAAAAATCAACCTGTTAGGCCGTTTTTTTCTTGCGCGAAATGGAAATTTGCAGCAGCCACTTTATGAACATGTAAGAAATAAAATGAGCTTGAGCCTAGGATAAGCAGCGTTTTTGCAGGCTGCATCAAACAGATTATCTAAAGCTGATTAATATCATAAGCGTATCCAAAAGCTTATTATTATGATTATAAAGCTGCAATAATGAGGCAAATAGGTAAGGTAATTCACTTTACACGCAAATCCAAATACCCAACTATTCTTGGAAAAAGTCAGGTAGGCCGAAAAAGGAAGTCAACCGGTGACACCATTTTCTGAAACATATGAGTGAGGAAAGGAGGCTAAACAAGCCTAATGTGCACATTGTCTTGTAAATATGAGGAACATGAATATCCCCTTTCGTCGCCATATGAGGCCTCTCTAAGCATTCAAGGAATACCAAATCTGCCTTAAGAAGCTCAGCCTGATCGTGAGTATCATAACCCATGTCATGACAGTAACAACAATAATCGAGCCAATCAATAGACCGTTTGTCCCAAAGTAGAGACCCTCCATCCTTCCCACTTGACCAATTTGGTCCACATTAATGCCCGTATCGCGGAAACAACTGAGAAAGGAATGTAGTAACCGTATATGTTATTGCATAAACACAGAAAAAAATAAAGATTATGTCCAGTTTTGATGGAAAATTTTTTTAGGATATATAATTACCTCTTGAACCTTGTCGCAAACCATGGCGAACTCCGACGGAGGCCAACTCAACTTGAGTCACCATAACCCCCACCGCCTCCCTCAAGCAAAATCAGTTGACCCATCTATGAGCACTCATTTTTAGAACAATTCTCTAACCCTAATCATAACCAAGCTTTAAACAAAACACATAAACTGAAACTTTAGAAACAAAAACGGAACCATCTAGAAAAAAAACTTACTCTAAACCCAAAGATCTTTCTTTTCTACTTCCAATAATCGTCCAGTCGATCTTATGGAAAAGGCGATAGTTTTAGAGAGATTTTCTAAAACGGAACCATCTAAAAAAAACTTACTTGAAACCCAAAGATCTTTCTTTTCTACTTCCAATAATCGTCCAATCGATCTTATGGAAAAGGCGATAGTTTTAGAGAGATTCTGGAAATGAAGAGGCGGTGGATTTGTCAGAAGATCGAGACAGAGAAGATAACTATCGATTTATCCAGAAGATGGCATCGTTAATATCAAACGAAAAAAAAAAAAAAAAAAAAAAAAAAAAAAAAAAAAAGCTGAAGTGGGCTGGGCCAAAAAACCGCGAGTCCAAAACGACAACACTGTAATCGTTTTCGACGCTGCATTATATATATAGTAATTATTTTTTGTTTAGAAGACAAATTTCTTTTTATTTATGTCTTCATCGTCACCATCATAATTCTTTGTCAATTTGGACCCCTAATTTTGGGTAGCGAGGCAGGATGCACAATTTCGTTAGTAACACAAAGCATGACATGTGATTGGACCCACAATTGAATATTGACATTTCCACGAAATTTAGTAGTATGTTTGAAAGTTTCTTCTGATATAACTCATGTGTACGGGTGTTGAAACGTGTTAACCAAGAATTGATTAACTAATAATCACGATATGGAATTGTACTCTTTTAAGAACTTTTGTTTTCTATGATCGATAGGCACATGAAAATTGATTTATTACAAAGTAAAGCGAGCTTAAGTAATTAGCTGTTTTTTAAAGCACAAAGTCATTGTTGGTGCCATTCACATCGACACTATACCACTGTGCGAACAGGTCGTTCTCGGCATCAAGGCTCAGCATTATTACAATGACGCTGAGATTGTGTACGTTTCAATGTCTTAGACTAAAAGTAATAAGAAACCACCAAAATCACGCCCACACCGTCACATCAGTTTTCTCTCTTCTCAGACATCACCCAAACCACACCTAGAACAAACACTCCTAGTAAGGAGATCAAACATTTTTTTTAGTTTAAAATTCATTTAACTAAAAACATTACATTAATATTTCAAATAAAATTAAAAACATTACAATAAAATAAAAAATATAAACTAATAGTTTAAATTACAATTCTCCTTTATTTTTTGCTTCAGGGTCAATACCATCGATAGCTGTCTTCCGGTTAAATGGTCATGTGGTTCATTGTAAAACCGGTTAAATGGTTGTTGTATTTGGTTTTGTTGTTGTTGGTTAAATGGTTGTTGCATTTGGTTTTGGTGTTGTTGGTACGGAGGAGAAAATGAATTATTTGTGTATGTAGAAGGTTGATGCGTTGATGTGTAATTGAAACTAGGAGGACGAAAATTAATCAGTGGTGATTGACCGGTTAAGATGAAATTGGAGTCCTCTGTTGTTGGAACGTTTTGTTGTCGTCGGGATTTTGGTGTTTTGTTTTTGGGAGTTTTGGAAGACATTTTGTGAGTTGGTGTTGGTTGAAGAAGATGAATTTATAGGAAAAATGAGAAAAAGGGATGATGAATATATAGGGAAAAAAAGATTGGGTGTGGGGTGTTTTTTGTTTTTTTGCTTTCAAATTTATAGCGGTTTGGGGGTGTTTTTGTTTGTTTCATTTAATTTCATTCGATCCACCATGGTGGACGGACCAAACCAATTGGGTGGGGGGGGGGGGGGGGGTGGACGCACTATTACGATCAGTCTTATGTGTGATGTGTAGGACCGTCCTATTGATTTGGGTGGCCCGATGCGAAACTAAGAGTGAGGCTCCGCAAATCACGAAAAGCTTAACTATTATAGAAAATTCAAAACATAATATACTTAGACATGTATAATTGTATAAATACTAATAGACATATACTAAATCAGAGACCCTCTCACATAATATTTAAAAATTGCTATAAAAATTCAAGTCAGACATGTATAAATACTAATAGACATATACTAAATTAGAGCCCTCTCACAAATGGTAGACCTGTGCGACTGCCCCACTTGCACATGTTAATTACCGCCACTGTGTATGTATGCGGGTAAAATATAGTTCAATGTTATTTTCATTGTTATGTTGACGTGATGTGGATAACATTAAAAACGGTGTCACGGTGATTAGAACTCTTAGCCCATGTTTAACCTCACTAGATGTATCTCTTAGGCCCCGTTTCTTTTTAACTTAATGGGCCACTTGGAATAAGTTCACTATCCATTTAGGACTTTTGTTTGTTTCTTTTTGACTTTTTGCATAGAGATATCCTAGTTGGGGATGGGTGTAAAAAGGAAGGTGGTTTGCATCTAGGACAGAATATAACACAATATGTACTATACTACCCCCATCTTTTTTTTTCTTTTATCCTCATTTGTTTCCTTCTTCCCCACCTACTTCTTCACATCTGCAACAAAAAAATAAAAATAAATACTTCTTCACATGGCAGCCCTCAACTCCACGGCAACCTCCATTCCTCCACCTCACTCGACCTTCTCCTCCACTACGTGGTCTTCTCCGCACCATCTTTCGTCGCCCACCACATTAATTCGGGGTTTTCACCTTTAAATCTCAATAAATTAGTGGTTTATTTTTTTTTGAAAGTTGCTTCATAAAGATGGTGATGATACGAATGGGATCTATGATTTGTGTCGTGCTTCTTGATTTTGGAAGTCACTTGGCTAAAGTTATTTGATTATTGTAAGATATTAGTATTCATTTAGGATGGTCCATTTAAAAAAAAAGGTTATGTTTCTAACTATTTCATTTTAATATGGGATTTTGGATCTGATGTAAACAAAGTTTTTGTGTTTGATTTTTGGTTTACATGATATTCTAGTTTTTGAGTTTACATATTCATCTTAAATAAAAGGGTAAATAGGTCATTTTTTTGTTCAAGATTTTCATTCAGGATGCAAAAGAAACATACATCTATCAGTATCATCCTTACTCCAACCAAGTATATTAATCTAGACAGGAACTATTTCGAAACAGGAAAAAAAAAAAAGAAACAGCACTAGATGTATCTCTTAATCTTATTTCACAATAATACATATTTAGTGGTTTAGTTTATCAGTTCCTTAATTGAATGTTACAGCCTCAAACATTATAAAACATCTAACAACCTATTTAAGTAAATTTGTATTAAACTTCGTTGTATGATACTGAGGTTGCTCCCAACGCTGCTCTGTGAGGCATCGGGAAACAAGGGTCACGCGGCAACAAGCATTGGGGCGGTGGCGTGAGTCATCGGCAAGTGGTGCGAAAGGTGAAGGTTTCACCTTTGGGAATTCGTGTAATTGTGGGACCAAAATGTAATATTACCTTTTTTTTTTAAAAAAAGTCACTACCTATATTTTTACTTATAAATACCTCATTTTTTCACCTATAAATATATCATAAACTTCACAACTTCATACTTAATTCTTACCAAAAATATGATATGGATTGTTCGCTTTCACATAACATCGATGAAATCATAGCTTTAGTTGAGTAACTAATTGAGGAGGATATCATTCGTCATCAAGCGTTGATCGACTTAGCTGTGCAATTTGACAAGGCATGTGAAGCTAAAGATGATCTCAGAAAGCATACGAGAAATACAATGACGTTCCGCAAGAAAACCGTGCTCAAATGGAGACTTTTTTAAACGAAGAATTTTTGAAAGATTACGAGATGCGTAATGCTCTGTTTAGAAAGGCGGCGAAAATACAAGAACAATCAATGCTAAGTTTGTTTGGCTACATAAAAATTACAATTAGGACGATTATGTTTTAGTTTTCGTATTGTTTTTCAAATTTCATATTTTAACTTTTATTCTTATATAAATGAATGCAATTTTAATATGTTTGTTTTTGTACGTGTACAACTTCTTTTTTGAATTCTTATTACTCAAACAACTATTTCCCCTTATAAATACCTCTTTTTACCATTATTCATTTTCTCACACAACTTCTTATCAAATTCTATCAACTATCATTCATTTTCACACACCGGATATTATGGCTACTCAACCAATTCAAGTGAGACAAGCTATCCTTAGGCGACTAAGGACATAACTTAAAGCGGATGTCACACTAGCAAATAACTTGTTAACCAAGTTGAATTGTATTCTTGAGCAACTCCGTAGCCGTAATACAGAAATGCCTAGGGTGCATTCCCTTCCTAGGGTGCAGATATACGTACCGCAAACAACTTGAGGGCAACTCGAGAGGAAGTGTTATGAAGCATTACTGAGAAGCAAGAATTTATTGCGAATTAGAGAGCAATTTAAATGCTCAAATCATGTTTTTAATTTCCATATTGTATTTTTAGTTTCGTACATTTACGTTTTTAATTTATGCAATGTTTTTATGAATTTAATAAATAAAAGTTTTAGTTTTAAATAATTAAAAAAAAAATGTGTTGAAAGGTTGAGTGGTGTGATATGGTTGTGAGTAAAAAGTGAGATGGTGGTGAATGAGAGAGAAAACTGATTTGGCACTGAGTTGAAAGATGAAGTGGTGTGAGGGTTGTGACTTGGGAGTACCCTAACTATCAAATAAATAGCACCTGCTCTTTTATATATACACATCCAAACACCTGTCAAGATGTTAGACCTGATCAAACTCCTCCAATTTTCAATAAACAAAAGAAACAAACATCTCTATAAAACTAAATTTGATTATGAAAATGAAATAAATCCAATCACTCATGACTCACCCATAAAGATGCAAAAGAAACACTCCCAAAAGGCCAAACTTATATAACTATACCACCAAGTATGGGTTTAGTGAAATCATATAACAATGCTGAAATGAATACAGATTTGTATACACTTTTGGCCATCTCAAACATCAAAACAAACCTGCATTTTTCATTTCACTAATACCAAATGATGATCATTATTGTACACACACAAAAGAGTTTGATCTCGTAAACATCAGAATGCACACCTCCAACCAATCGATAAACACGGACCACTAACGTAGAACAACATTCACACCCATAATTAAGGACCAAAACAAGCTATACACGTTGTTTGATTTAACACTGAAGGCTCTATGCTATCACAATCATTTGATACTATCATGTGATGATACACTTCATGTTCAAACACAAATTCAAAGTCCAAGTATTTCGACCAGAGAAAACCAAGTTCCCAACACACCAAGAATAACACCCAAAACAATCATCCCCAAATCCAACATAAGTTCTTCCTTTTTCAACTCATTTTGGAACGCAATGTAATGAAACAAAGACGGTAAAACCAACCCCAATATACAACAAGTACTACTCCCAACCAATGACAAGAAATCAGTAAAGTTCGGCACAAAAAGAGCCACCAAACTCACTACCATAACCAACACCCATCGCATCCACAAACAATACCTTCCTTCCCAATACCGTCTTTCCATTACTTCATAAACCGGGTGCATCATCAATGGAAATGTAAAGAACAGGTTCACACAAAGCCCCAATTGCACCAAACCACTAAGAAAACCTTTACCCATATTCGCCGTGACAATGTCCCTTGTGTTTTCACCAAACGCAAAATAACCCAATACACCAAAAAACCCATACATAGCCGCTATAAACATCATAGCCCAAGCCAAAATCGCACCAAATTTTTTCTTATCTCTAGCTTCTGATTCTAATGGTAGCGCCATTCCAATCCCTTCAAACGAAAACAAAGCCACACCAAGACCGTAACAAAACATCCTAAAACTACCAAATGCATGAACATCAATACTACTTTTTAAAATAACAGACACATCTTCAACCATAACTACACCCATTGAACCAAGATCAACAATATCCGCGAAAATACTCATAGGGGCCAAGAGTGTTAATGTTGGAATCGCGTTTAGTCCCAATTGGAACGGAAAACAACTCCATATATAAAACGTTTTCGCTTGTAACCCCCATATATAAGGACTAGCATTTAAATAATGCCGCGACACTGTCCCTGTGGAATGAAACAAATTCGCTAAAGTATTCCCTATAAATATCAAATATCCAACACAAAAACCGGCTTGTGATGCTATGATCATTAAATCAACCGCTAAACGTCCTATAGGTCCACAAACCGCGAAACCAAGATCACCAAATGAGTTTATTTTCGAATATGTCAAAGGTGACTCAAGTTTACGTCGTGTTTCTATTAAAAGCATCATGCCACGATACACTAAACCCGCGACTACAAAGATCATCAGGAAACCAGTGATCCAGCCCGTTCGCATGAACGTGTAGGGCAGGCCAAGGACGCCTGCCCCGACAATGGCTATAAAAACATTAGCAAATGTTTTTGGTGTTGATGATAATGAGTCCGATGTTCCTAGGAGAGGTGTGTCTTCTCTAGAAATCGGTCTAAGACCATTTGAGGATGATGTTGCTTCGTTTTTTATGTCAGAAACCATTTTTTCTTGGATTAAAATGATAAATGTGTTGTATCAAATGTTTTGGGATTAAAAATTCTGTTATGCGATTGATATAATGAAATGAAACGTAATGTGTTTGGGTTTCTGAGGGATTGTGACAATTGTATGGATGTAAGTAACGGGTATCCGCATCTATTGAAATATGATGACTGGTTTGTTGTTGTCTTTTAGAGGTTTGCTTAAGATATTTTTTATAAAGTTTGTCCTCTGTTACTAAAATATAGTACACGTTGGATCCAATAATGTTTGAGAAATAATATACTAACGTGCTTTAAATTATTATTCGAATGGACACTTGTCGAAAATCAATCCAATTTTATAAATCATCATCATTTTGATGATTGATATCATAAGTTTTCATGTATATAAATCAATTTGAACGAGCTGGGAAGCCCGCGCGTTGCAGCGGGGTGTTTTGTTGGATGTTTTGTGTTTATGATTTGTGTCTTATGTTTTGTGTATATGGTTATGTTTGTAAGGTTTTTTTTCTTTTTTTCTTTTTTTTTTTTTTTTTTTTTTTTTTTTTTTTTTTTTTTTGGAATTTTTGTCAAGCGAAGTTGTTGTTGTTGCTAATATGTATATTAGTGACTTCAGATATTATTTATACTCAAAAGTAAACAACAGTTTATGGCACCTGGATAGTTGGATGCCTTTGCTCTTTTATAAGCAAATCTAAGACCAACAATTTCTAGAGCATATACTATGAATCAGCACAACAATTTAAGCACACAACAAACCGAAACTCAATTCGGATATACTACACCCAATCAAAAAGTAGTTATAACTTTTTTGGACCATTGTAGCAGGCGGCATGGTGGGAACACTTGAAAGCATGGGATGTTCAAGCTAGGATGAATCCCATGAATTGTTTGGCAGAAGAGAGAGAGCATGCTCAAGAGTGACTGCATCTATACTACATTTGAAAATAAAGAGTCCTTGTAATCTGCATAAGGAAATATAGTCATATTTAATATAGGGTAACTGATTCATAAAAGTGTTGCAATGTGATCAATTTTTTCAGAAGCTCTGTAATAAGCTCACTGATATTTACTTTTAGAGAACAGAAGATCATTCACAATTTATAAGCCCCTCTACTTTCTAAAATCAAAAACAAAGACGATCTAATTAGTCTATGCATAGTGGTTAGAGTATAACAGAAACGTACCAAGAAAGAGCATGAGGATCGTCATGGGAAGGGGCGGATGGGAGGTGGATGTTGTCAACTATGATTTCAGGTTCATGAATTTTTGCTTTGTCTGCATATTCCGCCTTTGCTGGCTTGCTGTGTGCAGGACTGATTGCACCATGTGAAGGGAGTAAACCTTGAAACAAACACTTAGTTAGCAAAAAAAGTTCAATTATTGATTATACAAAAACAAAAATGTTGCTTTTATTTTTCAAATGAAAAATGTTCCATATTAGCATTAAACAATCTCATCAATAATATCATTATTTGTAGCAGAGCACGGTTTTATATAGCTTTTATTTTGAAAGGAACTTGATAATAAATTCATGTGGGCATGTGGCATGAATCCATAAAGCTTTACATCGTTTTCCTTAAATGTATGGTATTAAGCAATTTGTATAATTATAATCATCATGACATGGGCCAAGATTGTATCAGTTGTCTGATCCAAACACTTATCTATTGTAGCGTAATTCAAACAAACCTTATCCTGATTTTTTCTAGTGGGCTGGTCCTAACATATCTTAAGTCCACAGCAACCTGATATAAATATTAACTCTACGGCTAATACACCTCAAATGTATCATATAAGCATAAACAAATGGATAATCACAAATGAAAGTAGTAATCAGTTTCAGAACATACATTCAAACAGCCCATACCAAGGGACTCAAAGTAGAATCTATAGATATGAAACATAAAATAGTTGAGTAGCATATTATTTATTACCTCGTGTTCCTTTAGTTTTTTGTCCAACTCCAAAAAGTTCGCTTGAGAGTCATATTGACCCGGGTGGTAAAAACATCTTTCAAGAAACCGGTCCATCTTTTCACCCCAGTTTTCCCTACGAAATGCCAACGAACACCATAGGTTAAGCTTATTACTTTTTTAAAACAAACAATATGAGAATCAAATAAACATGAAAAAAAATCAAACTCTCTTCACCTTTGATCGATTCTACATGTATTGTTAGCAAGCTTGCAAAATCGTTCAGCTAAGCTATTATCAGTAAACTATACTGAAATGAAAACTCTATTATCAATAAACTCTACTACTTATCTAGTCAATATTTTTAAACTGGAACGGGTCAAACGGGTCGAATGAACATATCAAAACTTGGTTGAAGTATTCTTATTATGTTTAAAAGAATAAAGAAGTATGCCACCTGAAGTAACTCACTCGCTCGGTATGGCCAAGACAGAAACTGTCCATCCCATGAGCTCCATCTAAAAGTTTCATTGAGAACACGACCTGCGATACGCAGAAAAAAGAAGAGCATGTTTAATCAGATCAGTATTATGGCGTATATAATGCTATCTAAAGTATGAAAAGTGTGTTACATGAGTTTGGCAGCCACATACTCTTGTACTAATCACTTTGTTAAGCAATTTTTTTTCTTCCAAAATCACTCTGATGTGCAACAGCATATAAAACAGCCGACACCCCAATTGTAGCTTATTTAAAAAAAGGTATCTAACTACTAAAATGTTGCAACAAATAAGTGGCTCAGATGCGAGTGTGGAACTGTATAGAAGGGTATTCGTCCCGTCATGGCTGGAAACACGAAGTCGTGCTACCCCGCCAAGATACGGATTGGTTTCACCCATCACGGTTCAACAACTTAAAAGGCATCAGAACATCAGACTAATTAGATTCTTAGTTAACAATTTAGATTCTTAGTTAACAATTTAGATTGGTTTCACCCATACGGATTGGTTTTGGTTTGGTTAACAATTTAGATTCTTAGTTAATTAGAATATGACTAATTACCTAGGTTCTCTAAGCATCAGAACATCAGACTTTAAAAGGAAAATGTAAACATTTAAAGCGGGCTTGGTTTTACACGTTCTCACCTTTTAATGCTTATAGAGGATTACTTTCATTCCATATATGGAAAAATATTAGGTAGCACAAAATAAGCAGGTAAAGGACAACATGTATAAACGACCTAATACACGTGCAGGGTGTTCTCATGCAGTGCAAAACCTATTAGCAGCCGTATACCACGGTTATTTAGCAAACGAAAACAAATAAGTACCTAGATGCTTGACGATATGGTCACTCTCTAGTATAAAAAGGGAAGCTAAAAAACCAATAAGAAATAACCTGAGCAGCGACTCCTATTTTTGCATCCAACCCATTGGGATTTGATATATTAGCAGCATCATTTGTCTGAGCTTTTAGACTCATTTTACATATCGTGCAGTAAAAAAGAGAAAATAAAAACATTTCATATATCAAGTGTTGCTATTTAATCTTCCAAATAGCATTATCTTATCAAATGAAAAAAGCAATAATTTCAGTTTCGAAGAGCCACATTAAAGATTTACTTTATCCAAATTTCCATTTTCTACTTTTGCAAATAAAAAGAATATAGTTCATGTGTATGTAAATAGCAAAGCACCTCAAATAATTCCAAAATAAGTTGCACCTATATGCACTTATGTAAAAGAATATGGGGGTACCTGATATGGTAGCAAGCTGCATCAGCAACAACAGTAGCAGCGAAAGCAATTCACAGCAGGAGCAACCTACCGCATCAGCGGTAGCATTTGAAGTATAGCCAATGTACATGTATTTGACCTGTTGTGACAACATATACATATAAGATTTAAACAATTAAAATTATGTTACTAAATCACAATTTTTACAGTTGAGGAGCAGGAACTAACCAATAAAAGTGAGTCATTCACAATCTTTCTGGGCTATTAAATGCTATTTTATGGCACATAGATTGCGTTTTTTCTCAATTCTATGTCTCATAAAATAGCATAAAATAGCTTAGTCAAATTGTGAATTTTAAACAGCTTTTTTTTGTCAAAAAAAATAGTAGCAACAGGATTGAGCCCTAAGATGATGCACCGTATCAGGTGCACCATCATGCACTGTTCCTCACCTGAAATCATTAAAAAGAAATGATAAAATGGTTATGAAAAGGTTGAGATGTTGATTATATGATAAAATGTTTTTTTAAAGTAATATGTAACTGAACAAATTTATGACCAATATGGTGATTCCCTTTAGCCTGTAGTTGATCTGGATTATTGTTTTATTTCTTTCAATGGTGTGGATTAGCAATCCCAACCACCATGTCAAAAGGTCTTTATCTTATAATGCAATTAAACTATAATCCTATCCATAGGTGCAGTTTGCTTATAAGCTTGGAAACATCCTTAACCCACATTTTTTTGTCTAACATCATCAACGACCACTTGTAATTTGTCACACCTACTTGGCTTATCCACTTAAAACAAATTGAAATTCGATCCACCATCTAAATCACACCAACTATCTATTAAAAAGAAAAGGAAAAAAAGGAACCCGCAACAAATAATTATAGCGCACAAAATTAAGGCCAACAAAAAAAAAAAAAAAAAAAATCAATCTGGCCAACAAAAAAATCAATCGAATTAAAATAAAGAAAATATCTTACCTTTGTGCACAAAATTAAAGCTAACTAAAAATCAATCGGATTAAAATAGGGAAAATATCTTACCTTTGAAAGAATTATTGTTTTCAAAATCAACATTTTCTTGATGACCGCTTTCTTCTTGATGACATTTAGATTCATTTATTTAGGAGTAATAATGGATGATTATATGGCGTAGATTTAAAGCATGTATCTGTAGGGTTCGGTGTTTTTATTATTTTTAGATAGAGAAGAGTGGTGAGAATGTGAGATGATTCTAGAGAGAGTGAGAGATATAGAGAGTATAGTAGCAGAATGGCTTTCTTAATGACCTTCTCGCTTTGTTAATGACCTTCTACAGTGCAGGAATAGTGAAATACAGTAGCAGTGAATAGTAACATCAAACATATGAGCCACACATTCATACATTAAGTACCTTTTAAGTACCCTCTTAATCACTTTGGAGATATTTTTGGGGGAACAGTATTTCCCATCTTTAAATAGATGGGATAATTATGACCTAATTGAATGATGTTAAGGTCATCTCAGTTGGCCACTCGATACAGACCTTCCAAGGCCCAATAGTAGAATCTATAAAATACACGTAACAATTTATAACTTTATTAAAAACATTTTCCACGTGTAAATAAACAAAGGGCAATTTCATATCTCTCATTCTTTTCCTTTTAGTTGAAAATTTCATATATATACTAAAACACGCGTTAAAAACATTGTACATTATGCATTCAATACTTGCACTTTTAGTATATATGAAATTAATTAAGAAAGTAGGATCATATATGAAATTAATCCAATAAACAAAACTAGCGAGATGTTTGCTGGTTAAATTTAAGACACAAATGCCTATGTCCCATGACACTAAGAGCCCTAGATATCGTAACATTTTAACACCAAAAAAGTGTCATCACCTCAGCGCCTAATCACTTCAACATCAAAACATTTAACACCCGAAAATTACCCCTTATCATAACAGCAATGCTAGATCCACAAAAACTTTACAAAATTATATTCGCAAAATGATTTGGCAAGTGAAGTGTTCCAATCATATTATATCATAATCTCTCTCTTACTTTTTACCCTTCACATTTAGTTGACAACTCATTATGTGAATATAATTTTGTAAAGTTTTTGTGCATCTAGCATTGCTTTTATCATAATACCGAATAACACCATATTTTGAGACTCACTTTTAAATACAAATTACAAATGAACCCCTTAAACTAATATTTCATTCTTTAAATCACCCTTAAATATATTTCATTCACCAAATAAAACTACAAATTACAAATACTTTAAAAAAAAACAAACATAAATTTATAAAACATGCGAAAATAATTTAAATTAGTTATAAATAATTTAAATAATTATAAAAATAATTTGACCAAATGTGAATATGGTAGTTGGTAGTATTTTTTGATCTCAAGGTTATCAAACGGTTGTGATTCATTGATTTATTATGTAGGGTACGTTGAAAAGACTTCACAAAACAGAGTAAAGGACAACAACTTTACCGACTTTGACTAAAACGTTATTAACTCAAAACTTATACCCTCTATAAATGATTATAACTTATACCTATCCTCAATTTAACCTCACAAACTGAGATGAAACGAAAGAATCCTTTCTGGCGTTCTTGTAGAAGAGGATTCATAATGGAAAGAAAATCTTGTTAGCCTGGTACTTATGGTAAACCATATTATGCATGTCATCGTTCATAGGTAAATAATTATACGTTTGCTTATTTATGTAAATATATAAATAATTTGTTTGTTAAGATTACATTTTGATTTCCTTAATATGTAACAACCATGAACAAAGGATTATGGGTGTCTATATTTTATGTGGAAGGATGTTTTTGAAGAACATTTTGGTCAAGGCTCTTTTTCAACACAATGCTTAAACTGCAATGTCAAAGATATTGCGATTAACATGCTGGAAGCAAGAAACAAGATGTTATTGTCTCAAAACAAGAAGTTAGAGACAAAAATAAAGATGCTTGAGGCATCACTCGAATTTGAAAGGAATCCCGAGGATCACACATGTCAGTCAAGTGCAATACTTCACGACCTTTTTATATGACATGAATAATCCTCATATGGAGTTGGAGTTGGAGTTGTTGTTGTTTAATGTGTTAATGTTGCAGTAGTTGTAGTATTAGTAGTTGTTGTTGTAGTTGTTTAATGTGTTAATGTTTAATGTGATATTGTTGTTTAAAGTGTTATTGTTGTTGTTGTTTAATAAAATGTAAACTAATTTTTCAAACAAACTAAATTCATTTCATTTATATAAAAATACAAGATGAATCTAAAATACCATACCAAAATAAAACACCTAAACAATTATTATACGAGAACACAAATGACGATATGATACGAGAACACAAATCTCCATCGGCTTTTGAGCTTTTATATTGTCTAGTAATAATTGATGAGATCTTTCTTCTGATTTCAGGCTCTCATGACTTCTTCCATAGCGTCTCTGAAAGAGTTTAAGAGACGCGTATCATATTCTTCTGTCATTAGCAGAGCTGGCAAACCGAAGCTGATAACTGGTTGGTCTTGAGGCAACCTACGCAACCTTTCAACCTCTTCGCCACGGTCAATCATCTGGCACATAATACGAGTTATCTCACCCAATAAATTTTTCACCAGCTAGAGCTCCTTATCGTCGGAGGATAGCACCTCGAACCTCGTTTGCATCGTTAGCCATAGTGTTTGTGTTAAAATGAATAATAGTGTTTTGGTTTTCGTGTGAAAATATTTGGTAATATGAGGTGTTATATATAGTGGGAGTTTAATTTTATTTATAAAAATAATAATTTTTTTAAAAAAAATAAATATATATATATATATATATATATATATATATATATATATATATATATATATATATATTTTACTTCCTAGCCGTTATAAGTTTTTTTTTTTTTTTTTTTTTTTTTTTTTTTTTTTTTTTTTTTTAATTTGTCTACACTCACGTTTCTGTGGTAACTCAAAACGCAATGCCACCATCAACGCCCCATAGCTAGTATGGTAATGCGCCCCAACGCAACGTCAGCTAGGCATAACGCAGGGGTTTGCGTTACCATACTGATGCGTGGTTTTGCAACCTTACAACAGGTTTTACCTCTCGAGGGATCTCAAGAGGCTTACAACCCCACCAGGCAGTGTACCTGACCGATGTAGTATAGTGTAGTGGTAAGTACGGGGGATTGATCGTTCTCCACAGGGAATAGTGTTCGTTAGGTATGAAAGACTACTCTAATAGGTCTAAGGGTTGAAGAAGATTATTTTTGTATTTTTTTATAATTTTATGAAAGCAAGTAAAATCTCGGGTTTGAAAGAGTGGGCGGAATTAGTTGCTAGTCAACTAACCCAAATTACTATGAATGCAAATAAAATAAAATAACTGAAAGTAAAATGTTGGTGAAAACTTAAGTGTAGAGAAATGTGTTCACTTAGATTTCCTTACTCCTTAACTATCTTTTACCGGTTGATTAGTGTGTATTAGTTGCGTGGATGACGGGTGTATTCCTTAATACCAATCGTGGGGTGGCGTACGTACTTCCCCAACTCTACAAGCTCCTACTTCACTCCTATGTCGAGCCGGCTAGGAAGCTCCTAACATGGGATCACTAGAATTCGCTTGTGCATTAAATACAACCATAAAAACCTTTAGTACGCATTTGGTTCATGTTTCTTAAGACGTTCAAGCAAGTTACCGAATAGGAAGTTAGCCAGTTTTCTTAAGCCTAACATAGATAAACAATCATCCAATACAACTAATAACACACTAATAACCAATAATCAATAGCTAGGTTTCATTAGATCTAAGCAAACACAAGATAAATCTAGCCTAACATGTTAAACAAAAGACAAGAACAAGATAGAATCAAACAACACATAGACATATTGAATGATTAATTGATAACTTATCTTTCAATGTAACATGGAAGATCTCAAGGCAAAAAGCCTTGAAAAAGATGCTAAAATCGTCTTAGGGTTTTCTCCCAAAAATTCCACACTAAGCTCTCTCTAATGACAAAAAATTAGAAAACTATATATAGACTTTTGGATCTGACGGCGTCACGTTATGGAGTGTGACGCCGTCACCTCGCCGCTTTTAGGGTTCCCGGATGACCTTCTTGACGCCGTCCCTCTTTAGCTCTCCAAAATCCGTTCTGGCTTATCAAGGCTTGACGCCGTCAGACCTTGAACGTGACGCCGTCCCTCTTTGAATTAAGCCGTGACGCCCTTGATCAGGTTAAAGCGTGACGCCGTCAGAATTCACATGCAATTTTCACTGGCTTATCATGAGTAAATTTCACATCCACCTTTTCTTGCCAAGCCATGACGCCGTCCAGAGTAAAATCTGACGCCGTCAAAGGTAACTTTTAGCCGATTTTTGAGACTTTGTCGTTTTCTTCACTTTAATGCTCCAAAAACGTCCAAAATGCCTCCTTTTCCAGATTTCTCCTCAAAAGTACCTAAAATGACAAAAGGAACGATTTAGGGCAATATTTGATCAAATAAATACGATTTAGGGCTTAAATGACCCCTTAAAAGCGGTACACTTTTCGCTTCATCAAATACCCTTACACTTGAGATTTGCTTGTCCTCAAGCAAATGTGCTTTTATTCTAATCAAAATACAAGTTAGGGGTCATTTAATGCAAACATAAAAGTAATTACAACAAATAATCGTTCCACTTCAATCATAATAAGCACGGAGATTATAAACTAGTACCTCACAAGTAGTGTTTAGATACTCACATCTCTCAAGTGTCATCAAAATAAATCTCATAAATGAAAACGGATAATATCTCTCACTACCTGTCATAGCAAATAGATTACCATAGGCTTGGGAAAGGATCGAAAACCTCCTCCACTAGGCGTAAGCACCTAAGATAAACTATCAAAGAGGGCTTTTAAATGGGTTATAACGTTAGGTGTAGGGAAAAGGAAAACACGGTTTTGTTGGATAAAGGATATTTTACTGGTGGCGAGTTAAAGATCTTGATTAATTACATGTACTATACAATGTTGCTAAGCCAAAACTCGACTCCATCTTAAGCTAGAAACAAAATAACAAAATAACAAAAACATAAAAATAAACATAAAATGAAACGGGATGGTAGTCCGTATGTTTTTTCTACTTTTCTTTTTCTCATTTTTTTGTATTTTTCTTGATTTTTTCGATTTTTTTTTTTTTTTTTTTATACACTCTTGCCCTGCCATCCAAAATAATACATCATAGGGGCGTTGCATTCCCCTTACACTTGAACTTTTACATAACTTTACAATTAACTATTCTAATGACTCGAATTAAGATAATTGAAAAACTTGGAGTACTTTTAAAATATTTAGCACATATGGGGGTAATAAATGATGTTCTTCCCCATTACTCCATTACACTAGTACTTTACCCATGAGTCCCAATCGTCCCAAAACAATATGTACAAGGATATGACTCGACTTAGCAACCATGTAATCAACTAGATAATTAACTTGGGTTTAAACAAATGTTGTCACAATAATGCACTAAAAATGAGTGCATACAAGGTAGGCTAAGGCGATTTGGGTGTACATTTAAGTGGGGTGTAACAAATTCTTCCTTTAAGTAAAATGCTTAAAGGTCGAAACGAAAAGATAGGCTCTGAGGGGTGTACTAGGGTATCGTGTACTAAAAATGAGTACAACGCAAAGGGTGTGGGAGAATTACTTGACCAATGTTGCCAATGTAATTATAACAAAAACACAGGTGTAAAATAATGGGTTAATCCTAATGCCTCTTATCATGTAGTAAATCTAACTACACGAATGTAGTCTCACTTGTGGCCTCGGAATGGTCCTAACGCAAGTTCTAGAATCTAAGTGCTACCGGTACACACATCATAGCATAAATGCTTTTCCTACCAATTCTAGGGGCGAACCTCACATATTTGGGGGTGGAAAATTTTTTAGTGGTACGGTTTTTGTGCTAGTCATATAACTCCTATCCGTGAGACGCTCATTAAGATCAAAGTTTCACTCCTATATGTTGTAAAAAATTTTAAATTTGGCACTAAAATTACCTTAACAAGTATTTCTCTCAGTTTTATTACACATCTACTATTAAACAAACAAAAATCAAGCGCAATTGTATTCTCTAAAATCGTACTTTTACCCTCCCCTTACACTTAAGATGAACATTGTCCCCAATGTTCAAATAACAAGATGTAAAAGCATAAAGTAAAAGAATGAAATCAAATACTCCCCTGATTCGCTCGGTGGATAATAAAGTAACACGGTTAAATCTTCTTCCAAAGTAATGTTGAAGCTCCATGACTAATGCATCGCCATAAGCTTGGTTCAAAACATTTTCTTGTCCAAAATAACCTGTTAAACCTGAGAAAACAAACACGAAAACCTGCATAACATCGGCGGGATAAAATCTATATATAAGGATATAATGCTTGTGGAATGATAACTTTGCAGATTCCTGGAGATTATAAGTTGGAGATTTTAATAAAAACTTTTTATGAAAACAAAACTTTCAAAAATTTCTGAAAATTAAATCTGACGCCGTCAGGTTATAAACCCTGACGCCGTCAGAAATGACCTGACAAAAATTTTCATTTTAAGTTTCCGGAAAATTTCTGGAAAAACCTTTACCTTACTTCCTGGAAATCCTGCAAAACATCATTATGACTCGATACAAGCATTTGACTCAAACAAATACTAATATGTATGTTCATTTAATATTATTACGATTCATGTTCATTTGTGTTCTAATAAACCGATTTAGATTTCCCTTACACTTATCTTTTGCAAAATACCTTTATATGTAGTTAAGACGAAGTTAAAAACAAAATAAAGCATTTTCACAAATTACTTTTGAACATGAATCAATAAGAATAAAAATTAAACACACATACGGAAACAAATAAAAACAAACAAACAAACAAATAAACACACAAAGCAAATAAAGCTTGGATTGCCTCCCAAGAAGCGCTTTTCTTTATTAACGAGTCTTGTAGCTAGACTCAAAGTCACGTGTTCTACGTTTTTCCGTTTTGCTTCTCAATTGCCCCTCTAATCATCCTAACAACCTCCATATCAATTTTGTATTTAGGTCCAAGGTTTAAGCAATCTTTATAATAAAGGCTTCTCTTATTCCAAACATAGTCCATGCCTTTTTCTTTATCCTCTTCATTGATGTCCTCAATCGCACCAATGTTGTCCATGTCAAATCGAGGCACAAAACGAAATTCATTTACCCGATAAGGCATCCTATATGTGATCCTATCTATGTGATTAGAAAACTGAACCGTGCCTTTCAAACGATCATACCTTAAATTGGATGCTTCAATAAATGGCTTACCTAACACCACGCGAGATAGGCGGCAGTCAACAACACATGCCAAATCTTCTAAGATCATGAAGTTGGTGACAAAGGTAAAATTCCCAACAAGGATATGCATATCCTTAATCCTTCCAACGAAGTTGCATACTCCGCCTGGACACTTGGGGTCCATCCTAGGCTCAAGTGGTGTGTTTATGATCTGGCTATAAAGGCCTGAGGACATCACGTTGATTGGGGATTCACAGTCAATGTAAGCATGCTCAACGTATTGGTACCCAATCATACATGGTATCTTCACATTCCCGGGATCACCCCTCTTAATCTTTGGGTCAATTCTAACAAAAGGTGGTCGAGGGTTATCAACTAGGTTGTTATAGTAAGCAATCTCCTCCTTAGTGGGGTATTCATTGAAATAATCATCAAACCTAGGATCTACCTTCACTTCATCAATTTTCTCAATCAACTTATCAACCGTAAGATTATTACGTTCTAAGTAATTATCTGAGTATATGGCGGTCCCTAAGTGGTTCAAGGCATGGTCAAGCTCTATATCAATCATTCTACTGAGCTCCCTGAGCTCACTAATCTCATTCTCAAGTTGGCTCCGCAACAAAGCCACTTCGCCAGGTGTAAGGGGTGGATTCGCGTTTTCCATAATGGCAAACTGAATAGTCAATGAAAATCTGTTACGAACAAAAGCACGAAGAAAAAAAAGATAGACTAAAGAAGACCTAGAGAAAAAGAAAATAAAAATCTCACTAGAAGGGAATCTAGTGAGTAGACCTATAAAGTAAAAATTCAACCTAAACAATAACTATTCCCCGGCAGCGGCGCCAAAAACTTGATGCGTGGTTTTGCAACCTTACAACAGGTTTTACCTCTCAAGGGATCTCAAGAGGCTTACAACCCCACCAGGCAGTGTACCTGACCGATGTAGTATAGTGTAGTGGTAAGTACGGGGGATTGATCGTTCTCCACAGGGAATAGTGTTCGTTAGGTATGAAAGACTACTCTAATAGGTCTAAGGGTTGAAGAAGATTCTTTTTGTATTTTTTTATAATTTTATGAAAGCAAGTAAAATCTCGGGTTTGAAAGAGTGGGCGGAATTAGTTGCTAGTCAACTAACCCAAATTACTACGAATGCAAATAAAATAAAATAACTGAAAGTAAAATGTTGGTGAAAACTTAAGTGTAGAGAAATGTGTTCACTTAGATTTCCTTACTCCCTAACTATCTTTTACCGGTTGATTAGTGTGTATTAGTTGCGTGGATGACGGGTGTATTCCTTAATACCAATCGTGGGGTGGCGTACGTACTTCCCCAACTCTACAAGCTCCTACTTCACTCCTATGTCGAGCCGGCTAGGAAGCTCCTAACATGGGATCACTAGAATTCGCTTGTGCATTAAATACAACCATAAAAACCTTTAGTACGCATTTGGTTCATGTTTCTTAAGACGTTCAAGCAAGTTACCGAATAGGAAGTTAGCCAGTTTTCTTAAGCCTAACATAGATAAACAATCATCCAATACAACTAATAACACACTAATAACCAATAATCAATAGCTAGGTTTCATTAGATCTAAGCAAACACAAGATAAATCTAGCCTAACATGTTAAACAAAAGACAAGAACAAGATAGAATCAAACAACACATAGACATATTGAATGATTAATTGATAACTTATCTTTCAATGTAACATGGAAGATCTCAAGGCAAAAAGCCTTGAAAAAGATGCTAAAATCGTCTTAGGGTTTTCTCCCAAAAATTCCACACTAAGCTCTCTCTAATGACAAAAAATTAGAAAACTATATATAGACTTTTGGATCTGACGGCGTCACCTTATGGAGTGTGACGCCGTCACCTCGTCGCTTTTAGGGTTCCCGGATGACCTTCTTGACGCCGTCCCTCTTTAGCTCTCCAAAATCCGTTCTGGCTTATCAAGGCTTGACGCCGTCAGACCTTGAACGTGACGCCGTCCCTCTTTGAATTAAGCCGTGACGCCCTTGATCAGGTTAAAGCGTGACGCCGTCAGAATTCACATGCAATTTTCACTGGCTTATCATGAGTAAATTTCACATCCACCTTTTCTTGCCAAGCCATGACGCCGTCCAGAGTAAAATCTGACGCCGTCAAAGGTAACTTTTAGCCGATTTTTGAGACTTTGTCGTTTTCTTCACTTTAATGCTCCAAAAACGTCCAAAATGCCTCCTTTTCCAGATTTCTCCTCAAAAGTACCTAAAATGACAAAAGGAACGATTTAGGGCAATATTTGATCAAATAAATACGATTTAGGGCTTAAATGACCCCTTAAAAGCGGTACACTTTTCGCTTCATCACATACCTAGCCCTCTAACAATTATTTTAGATCTAAAATGCTTTTGTTTGTCTTATGATTAATCAAATAGTTTTGTGTAGTACTAGTACCAAGGACCTGTGTAGTAGTGTAGTACCAAGTACACACGACCAAGTAAGCAAAAGTACAAGTTTGCAACCTATAACTAGACTCAAGCCACATTCTTGGAGTAAATATTTAATTTTGAGTTGTGTTTATAGAAGTAAATCAAGATTGACGTGCTTGTGAATGATGAAGAACGTCAATCCGAAATCATGTCATGTTACAAAACTAGAAATTTGTTGCAAATGCTCTATTTTTGGTCAATTAAGATAAAACATGTAAAAACTCTTAAACCAAAGCCTAATTAACAAACAGATTTGATCTTGAACACAACCAACCTCCCCTTAGTTCACTTATTTTATTATTAAGCCTAATCTTGGCTAAAAGATTCTTTACAAATGATGAAAAACAAAGAAACTGGAAAACTACAATAAAAGTTGATCTAAACCTAACACTGGAAAACTTGAGAGAATAATAGCTATTCTCACACACACAATAATGAGATATAACTCTGAATTAACACATTATATAGCAGCTAGAATAAAGTTGCATAACAGCCCTTGGATATCTTCATCTTGAGTCCTTGCACTCTTTAGATAATGACAGCTTTAGTCCTCATAGAATTGGGCGGGAACATAAATGGTTTCATCTTTCCTTGAATGACTTTTGGACCCATATGTTTGAGCTCCTCCGGTGTAGCTTATTACTTCTGACACTCCCCCATAAGCTAAACCTGAAACACATTAAGCAAACCAAGAGCTACACAAAACTTGTTATGGTCAGTAATAGCAAGCCCTTTAGTGAACAAGTTTGCAATATTATCCTCAGACTTCACTTTTATAGGCTTAATAAGCCCAGCTGCAATTTTTTCACTCAAGAAAAACAAGTCAATCTCAAAATGCTTGCTTCTCTTATGTAACACAGGATTTGCAGAAATCTTAATAGCAGAGTTGTTATAACAACTCATTTCCACGGGTAAACTGAAGGATCGATTAATATGTTGATTATATGGAATTCAGGAGGTCGTGGGTTAAGGAAGATTATGTTAACCATTTTAGAGAGAGAGAGTAAGTAGAGAGGGAACCTTGTGAGAGAAAATGTGAGAATATTAGATTGAGTAAAATGAAAGGTCCAACCCTTCCCACACTTGGGAAGGGGTATTTATACTACTAGTTAAGTTGCCCCTAGTGGGCTGTGGAATGAGCTGACAGTGGGTAAAGACCCGAACCAACTCCACAAGTACTAATATAAATAAACTAATACTAATAATACTAATAATCATACAAGCTACTTTAATGCCAATGAGTACTCGTGGTGACCGAGTCTTCATATGAATATTTATATTCCTAACAATTTCCCCCTAAGGGAGGTCACCCCGGAAATTACATTTTGAATTCTAGCATTCTATTATATGAATTTGACTTCGTAGCTCGTAGTCTTTGATTCTTCAAAGTCATTGATCTTTGTGCCTTCAGCAGTGAACTTTTGATGACTGATCTTTTGTCTTGGATGATCTTTGAGTATTCTTTGAGGTTATCATCCAACATATGTCTTCAAGTCATCTTGCAGCATCGTCTCCATGTGAAGTTGTGATCTTGGAGCCTTCTTTGAGATCATTAGCCACCGTAAATCTCTGAGCTCATCCGTTGTAGTAATATTGCCTTCATGTGATTTGTTGTGACCGTTGGACTGCATGCTCACACTTTTCTGGATCATGATAACTATCATCAGAGTTGCGGAAGTTGTGTTGTAGGTCTTTCATCTATCATGATTTCTTTGATAATGATTTGTAAGTGTGAGCATGGAGTGTGGATTGACACGTCTCTACTGGAATAAGGAACCACCATCGCCATCTTTATATGAATCTGAAATAAAACAGTTAGCAATAAAGTTGGAGAACGAATATGGCTTTGTCATTCGCTCGGTGTGGTTGGATTAACCTTCGGTTCCGTGAGGACCGACCTGTGATCAGGTAGAATTCCCTTTAAAGAGAATTCTCCTTGACAGGAATTTCCAGCTTGTTGTATAGACTCATCCAACGAATTAACATTGGAATCGTCATACCAAGCATGTTCTCATACCGGAACGTCTCAAAGCAGACAGCACGGTAGAGTGAATCAGTGAATTGAATACCCACTGATTGATGAGAAATTGATTAGAAAAATCACTCGCGTGTCACTGGATAAACATTTTATGCAACACGACGAGAGTTTTATAAGTTAAATCACATTTTCATCATAAACACTTTTGTTTGAAAATTTACACAATCAATGTGCTCGAAACTCAGTTGGTGAGCACATTGAAAGGTTTTCCAAAAGCATCCATCAATCCTTTTCCTGGAACAAGTTTGATTCAAATGTGAATCGCCCCATTGTTTCTTTCCAGTTGTCACTAGTTTAATCCATGAAGGATCTCACATGTCACCTACCAAGAGCTTGTTTGATGTTGGCTCTAGAAGGATTTCCATCTTCATTGTGAATACTTTCGTATCACTCGGATGTTCTGGCAATACCACAGGGATAATGCGTAGGACTCTTAATATATGTTTTCTTACTTTTCACGATGTATGAAACAACAAGCATATTGGAAATGTGTCCTAATGAGATTTATGGATGATCTCTTGGCTCTAGACTCAATAGTGCGTTTTGATTTAGTGATCGGAGGCTGGAGAGGACTGCCACCTTTTCAATATCGTCTAACTCGGAGTGAGAGAGACGATAGGAATGTATTGATCTCCGTGACAGATGAAACAAGAGTCCTTTGAGGGACCTTGAGTGGCTAGGGAGGGTTGTGCAGCGTATCACTGGGTCCATGATACTTTGTCTTCAATGTCAGCAATCAACTAAGTGATTCTGACAGCATATGTATTGACCCGGTTTCTGCCTAAAGTGTAAGGAGGGCTTCTTTCTTTTCACCCTTTATCTTTACATTTCTTTTTCATTCTTCAACCCCTTCAGCGCTTACCGAGACTTCATCACTAGCACCTTGTTGGGTTTGTTCCAGTACTAGCTCAATTTCAGTCGACACTCTTCCCTTATATTCACTTGTCTCCTTTTTTTAATCATACCTAATGACTTCTACACTAACTAGTGGATTGTCTCTGGGTAGATCCCTCCAGCTTTGGCGGGATCGTGGGAACTTATACCTAACCTTACCATCCTTATAACTCCAGTACTTCAAGTAAAATGGTCGGTCTTTGGTGTTCTTCCACAATTGCCATCATAAATCATTCGCTCCCCCTCAATATGTGCATCGATATACGAAAGAGTTTAGCACATATGAGAGAGCCTACACTTGAGTTCAAAAGATCACATTTTATCAGTTTTCATATTTAAATCACATTCTCTCCCCCGATCAAAAATTTCAAACCTTTTGAGATTTGTGATCCCAATTGATTTAAATAAGTTTAGAAATTATGGGAGAAAATGTGGTCTAATTTAATATATACTGATAATGGAACATTACGATGCTCCCCCTCAATCTGTGAGGGAGAATGTTAGTGTCAGGTATGATAGGTTTGAAAGATTTTGAATTAAAACAATCATACACTGACACATAACAACAAATGTTTATTCACTACTTATGATGTACATGATAACTGTAATGACACATATGACATTGACCTTTTGCACAGACGATGTGATCATCCGCTTCTCTGAGGGAGTCAGTAGTCAACATCAATTATCCATCCACTAACAAAAATTTCCCAAATATTTTAGATCCCCACATGGCGAGACCAGAATAAGTAATGCTTTGTTGAACTAAAGGTGGTGGTGGTGATGACAGGGTTGTTGTTGTTGTTGCTGATGTTGTTGTTGTGGTGAATTCAGAGCCAGTCAATCGAGTTTGAACATCTGATCAGATGGTTAGAGCGGGAGCAGGCACATTCATATCGGCCATGGAATCTGCATAAGAATATCAAACACAGATATACACACATACAGATTTACTCTTCATTAACAGCTACCACGTAGCAGCTTGCCTACTCATAATACCATATTCATCTCATAATCAAACCACAGTCAGGAAATACATCAAACCGCTATCTAGCATGAAGAGCAATCAGCAATCATGAACATGGCAATTCACTCATATTTCAACATTCAACCCAGGATCTTAGGGACAAGATTCTAACATGATAGCTACATACCTAAGCATATCCTGAGTGCACATGCACTAAATCAACAACAATTAAGCAGCTATCGACTAACAAAAGTCAATCAACATTTGAAACTCATTCAATCAGATCATACAAATGCCAGTAGAGTATTAAAGAACATTAAACACAATGGGTTTTCTACCTCCTTTTAGATTTTGGTTTGTAAAGTATTTAGGGGATTAAACGAGGATTCCAGAGTGACACAAATGAACCTTATAGTTACATAAAGCTAGGATACTATAAGCAAATTGCACATAATGCCCTAATCTTTCTAACAACTAACACATTTGGCCATTTGAGATAAAGCTTAGTAAGTTCCTCTTCAACTAATACCCCTTTAACTACAAAACCTTTTCTAACAATTATGAGATAACCAAGAAACCCGTTTGATGATATAAAATTTGTAAATCACTCTCCCCCTCAATCAATGACCCATTTTCTAGTTAAAGGGCTGTAGTCATTGATTGAGTGACAAATTTTATGAACAATCCAAGACTGAAAGAATTTCAAACAACACGTTACCACCATGTGTCTCACAAATAATTTTCAGAAGAATCATAGAAGGAAAATTATTTGTATACGAAGAAGATTTCTCTTCTTTTACAAGAAATAATGCACTGAAGCGTACATTAAATCGGGGATGCACGGATATGAAGTAATCCATGCCCGGGTAAACTTCACCCGTTGTTAGGAACAACCGTCTTTTTGTCGACGTGCTTTCCTCATTTTAAAAAACCGGGTTGCATATCTGAAGTAATAGCAAGCCATTTAGGCATGTTTTGAAAACTTTTTGAACTTTTGCTCGAACTTCAATTAAAGACCCGTGTCATTATTGAATGACATTTCTAGGATCGTAAATGTTATCGATACCAGAAGACATGCCTTGAAAAACTATTTTTGGTATTTTCTATATTTTTCTGATTTTTATGGTTTTTCTTGGTTTTATATATTTCTATTTACATTTTGGTTTTATATTTTTCTATTTACATTTTGGTTTAAGATATGTACAAACTATATTATTCAATTTAAGAAGATGTTGACATGAATACCGAAATAAGGATATCGTTCTGTACGTTGTAGAAGTCTGTAGTCAACATCTCTTAAACTTTCACCACCAAAGCTTTCGAGGCTCCTGAATAATCGTCTGAACTTGAGCCTTCTCAATTGTGAAGCTTTGATAGCTTCCCCCCAAACCGACAATCTTCTTTTTGAGCAGTTTCAAAGCTCTCTTTCAAGCTTACATAAGGTAAGTGTACAACGGAAGTCGTAACAAACCACATCAAATATTGCTGCTCCTTTTAAAAGTAATCATCGTGATTCTCCGTTCGGTGGATCATCAAATAGATCAGCAGTGTATCATCTCACACTTGAATAATTCTTCTCACATTTCTTCCCGCTAAAGTCTGAAGTAATGTATACCAAAAGTATCCAGAGACCACTTCCCCCAAGTAGTTGAAGTGATGCAATCAGTCTCATTGTATGAAGCTCAAAAACCCGAAGTACACACTCAATCCCATTAATGAAGTCGAAAACGTGACATCAAAATCAATTAAGACCCGGAAATGCACTTTTCTCCCTTCAGGAAATTGCAGATGAAAATTGCTACACCAAAGTCAACTAAGTCCCGAGTGTAAGCAATTTATCCCATATGTAGTCGAAATGATAATACCAAGACAGTACCACAAAAGCAACTAAGTACCGGATGTAGTCGAAATGATAACACCAAAACAGTACCGTGAAAAATCAAGTAAGTCCCGGATGAACACATTTCCTTCTGTAGGATACCGACTAGCCAAAGGAATCATCATACAATTGTGTACCTCTTTAATCATCAAATACTGTTTCTTACACCTCTTCCCTCATGAAGTTGGAATAATACACCAAAAGCCACGAGTTAAGACACTGATTTTCTCTGCGGTGATGACATTAGTCTTCCCAGAATAACTTCAATTAAGAAGAAGTATAAATTTCATCACGTGTACTCGTTGTGCATTCAGATGTATGTCTCCTTCCCCCTTGCTGGTTTTGATACCTCAGAATCAGCAACACATTTTACGCACATATACTTGAAATCTTGTGAGAAGAACAAAATTGGCTCAAATGTATTAAGTAAGAATCAACCGCTACCAAAACTCTTTCTGACTATCTTTACCAACCCTTAAGTAGGCTATTTGAAGTGATAACTGATGGAGCAAACCCGATATACCAAACTTGAAACTGAAGTAGAATTCCCCGTTCTCGTGACTTAAGCTTGCACTAATGTTGGAAGAACGGTGTAGAGAATTTATGCTCCAAGCAAATCTCTAAGTACTCAATTGTAATACCTGAAATTCAGATAACCTGTAAAATGACCAAATTACCCCTGAAACCATAGAACCTAAATAAATAACTTATAAAAGTCTGAAACAATTCCAAACTACTGAAAACGAACTACGTATCAAGTAAATTAATTTCTGGAACAACATTACATTATTTTGAATGTCCAAGAATTATAAAATCACGTATACAATTATACATGATCCGAAATTAATTAATAAAAGTTAATTATATATTTTGTAAAATCATTTTATTAAAGATAAATACAAAACTAATTTAAGGAGTTATACACAAAATCAAATTATGATCTTATGATAATATTTGGGCCGAATTTCTGGACCCTATCCCCCTCCTAATTCGGTATGTTAAGTATAAATACAAACCATATTTTTTATAAAACCCTATTTTGCCGAAACCCTAAACATCGACACAAACAAAAATCGACCAAGCCTCCATTCGACTTTTTCGAACTGAGCAAGCAATTTTTTGGAGTCCATTGAGGTGTAAGGAATCTATGGAAAAATAGGAGTCGAGTTGTGGAAGCCTTCGTTTGATCGTGGTGTTTTGTTTTGTTCGATCCTTTGCGCTCGATAGGTATAAAAATCCCACGACTAATTCTTATGTTGTATAATTGATCTAGCATTTTTCTAATGATCTTTATATCGAATATAACTCAAAAAAAATGTTAAACATGAATCATGCAAGCTAAATCATGCGTACGAAATTACAAGAGATAAAACACACATAAATTCCAAATAGTGTCATACGATTTTTCTGGAGTGTAACCATAATTTTTACATGTTCTCTACTGATAATATAAGCCTATAAAAATAACCACATGATTTATAGAAGCTCAGAATAATTGATGCAAATTGTTGTTTATAATCAGATTTAAAGGAAAATAAAGAAAATTAAGAAGAAACCCTAGAATGCATTAGGGTTAGGGTTTATATGGTTAGATCTGGTGTAATTAATGCAAAAAAATGATTGTGTCATGATGGTATAATGATTAGATAAACTAGGGTTTAGTTTTGTAAGTTAAAAGTATGTACGATTGGTTCTTAAAAGTATAAGGATGAGTTTTGCCAACTTTGAAACTTCTGTGATATTTTTTTGATGTCATATAATTCAGTAGAAATGTGGGAAAAATATAACTTGAGGGTCCTAAGTGCAAATATTGCAAGAAAATGAATTAATTGTAATTATAAGGGTCGAATTGTAATTAATTAAAGTAGAGGGACTAAAAGTGTAAATTCTGGAAACTTGAAGTTATTTTGTGTTAATAATGTCATTAAGGGTGTAATGTGTAAATTTGAGTATTTATGGGATTGATATGTAATTATAAATAAATTATGATTTAAATTGTAAGTTTTGTAAAGTTAAGGGACCAATTGTGTAATTACTAAATTCTGAGGGGTCTAATTCGTACTTCATATAATTCTGAGTTTATGTTCTGTAACTTTATAAAATAAGGTGCTTGTTTGGTAAATATGAATATTATTGGGATTAAATCATGAATTATGTAAATGTAGGGTTTATTTTGTAAATTATATAACTAAGGGGTATAAAATGTAAATTGTGAACCTTAAGAGATTGAAATGTCATTCTAAATAAAGTGTGTACTAAATCAGTAACTTAAAGTATTTTCATGTTAAACCTTTGAATATAATGAACTTACAATTATAACCCTAAACTATGTATACTTGTCATAATTAACCCTAAAATTTTGTAACTGATAAAATGTACCTTAATTCCATAATAATCTTGAAATAAGGACTTAACCTAATCTGGGATATTAACATCTTACTAAATCTAGAAGGTTACTAAAAATAGAAAGTTACTTAAAATGGAAAGATAAATTAAAAGTAATAATCTGAGTTTGAATATTTCGTAATTCCGTCTTCTACTTCTTTAGGTGTGAAGAAGGAGAAGCCCTAATTTCTGCTTCGTGTTTGCTTTCTTGTCTTTCTGCTGTGCTAATAAGGTACAGATATTTCGTCCTTTCAGTAAGGGCTTTTCATTCCCTTTTTCTTTCAGAATTCATTTCCTTATTAGGATTCCCTATACCACTGCTATGTTCCCTTTTGTTTGTGAACTTTCGATGTGATCTTTGATTTGAATCTTTTGCCATGTACCCTTAAGATATAACTTTTGATTATGCTAGTACATTTGACTTTTGACCTACAGTTTGATATTACGAGCCAATCACTAGGCATGAGGGTTTCATGTCCATGTCATTGACGCACCTCTGACATGACTCTAGGGCAGGAGAGTGATGACCTGTTCCGTCCCTTATTTATTATTTACTATGGCCATTATGATTATGATTATTGATTTGTCTGCGGGGGCGTATGGGTGCATCCTAGATTTGACCTGTTATCTGTATATGTTATATGTTTATGGTTATTATATCTGGTGACTGATTGTGTGTGCGATACACGTCTTTCACTTTGTCTGAGAGCTGATCACTCTACACAGGTTTGTTTTATTATATTAGTAGTGCTATGGTATTGTCAGTCATCTGGGCTCGTGATAGATTCCTGTGTTCCTGTTTTTCTTAAATCTTATTCACTTTTGTTCTTTTCTTTTATTCATGATCCATTTCTCATTCCTTTCATTTTGACTTCGTATCGGTATGATTTTGTATTCCTGATTTGCTTTTGTATTTGCTACCTGTTATTTGTTTCCGTTATCTATATATCTGTTCACTGGGATTTTGAAGCTCAGCCGCATTTCTTTTCCTGCGGCAGGTACTTAAGCTAGGAGCTGGGTTTAGCTTTGGGATGAGAGCGATCTATTTCGGAGTTGACCTTAGTTATTTTAGCTTTACCATTTGAACTTCTATTTATTTTGATATGCCATTGTTTAGGCATTTGAATATTGGATTTTGTACTTCAGTTATTTTGTCTTGCATTTTGATTTAAGTCATGTTGACTTATTTTGGATTTAATGTTAAGACTTATGATGTTTTTATTTATTGAATGTTCTGTGACTTCTGATATGCCACCATTGTTGTGATATCTTTACCCTTGTCGGGTTGGGGTGTTACAATTTATGGTATCAGAGCACAGGCTTTCATGAAAACCTTAGAGCTTAGGCTATCGACCTGTGAGGATTGGGTAGACATTAGGTTTCCTTTCGCGTACTCTCTTTTCCTGTCCTGCTCTGCCATGTTTTTCTTTTGCTCTATCATTTCCTGTTCGATCTTTCTAATCATTTGAAAATCCTGTAGATGGTTGTTACTCGTCGTGGTGACTATTCCGATGGGGAGGAGCAAATCCCTAACCTGGAGGAGTTGGTGGCTAATGCTATAGCCAATTTGCTACCTGGGCTTAATGCTAACGAGGTGATCACTCGGATGATCAATGATTTCCGAAATGGAGCTGGTCCCTCTGGTGGTTCTGGTGGTGCTGGTCCCTCTAGTGGTGCTGGTGGTTCTGGTGGTGGAGGCCGACCCACTACCATTAATGGTTGGCTTGAGAGTTTCAATAAACTCAAACCGTTGTCTTTCAGTACTGCTTCTATTCCTCATGCTGCAGAGGACTGGATAACACACATGGAGAAGCTGTTTGAGGTACTGGGTTGTGAAGACGAGTTTAAGACTCGTCTGGCTGCGTTTAAGCTTGAGGGTGATGCGCTTAACTGGTGGAAGGCGCACAAGGAAGCTAAGGGAGGCGACACTTATGTTCTTGGTTGTACTTGGGCTAATTTTCGTACTACGTTCTATAATAGGTACTTCCCTGTGTCTGAGCAGCAGAGATTTATTCGGGAGTACAACACTATTGCCCAGCTAGATTCTGAGAATGCAGGGGAATTCCTGGAGCGATTCCAGAGATTGGTTAGCTTTGTGGGTCCGGTGGCTGGGGATGCTGAGCATCAGGCTAAGCATTATAAGTGGGCACTGAAGAGTTGGGTTTTAGATCGTCTTCTTAATCAGGAGTTCGCTGATCCGTCAGCATGTTGCGACGCAGCTCGCAACATCGAGATTTTTCATGAGAAGGTGGGTTACAAGCGAAACCGTGATGGCGACAGGATTCAGCAGCAGAGTCAGAATCGGGACAACAAGGGGTTTTCTGGTAAGGGCTTTGAACAGCGGGGTCAGTCAGACCGTGGTCGTGATTATCAGGGTCAGCCAGGTAGGAGCTATGATCAGCGGAGACCAGATTCTAGGAGTCAGGA
Organism: Artemisia tridentata subsp. tridentata; assembly: GCA_021014915.2. Classification (NCBI taxonomy): domain Eukaryota; kingdom Viridiplantae; phylum Streptophyta; class Magnoliopsida; order Asterales; family Asteraceae; genus Artemisia; species Artemisia tridentata. The sequence goes on along the minus strand of CP139501.1, from coordinate 230,350,417 downwards.
TTCTGGTTCGATTTCTAGGCAGGGTGATGAGCGCCAGGGGCGCAATAATGGTCAGAAGCAGTGGAAGGATCAGCCTTCTAAGGGTTTTCAGCAGCAGTCACGTGGTTCAGGATCGAGTGCTCAGAAGGGTTCATCTGGGAACTTACCTCCACCTCCTATCTGTACTACTTGTGGGAAAAGTCATCCAGGAGAGTGTCGTAGAGCATCTGGTGCGTGTTTCCGATGTGGGTCTTCTGAACATCGGGTAAAGGACTGCCCAAAGCAGAATCCTGCATCTGCCGGGAAATATCTTCTTCCTCCTCCTCCTCCACCTCCGAATACTGGGCGTGTGTTTTCTACTACGCGGGATCAGGCGGCTAAGGCTACAGGTACCATTACCGGCTTTTTGTATATTGGTGATTTTACTGTCTTCGCGTTACTTGACACTGGAGCAACACATTCTATCATATCTATGAAATTGGCTAAGAAACTGAACATACCTTCAACACCACTAAATAACCCAATTGCTATATCTACCCCCATGAAAAACCACATTCTTATCAACCATGAATATTTGAATTGTCCGTTACGCTTCGATGATCGGATTCGTCCGGCGAATTTACTTCCTCTGGACATGATTGACTTTGATGTCATCCTGGGTATGGATTGGTTGGCTTTCCATCGAGCAACCATTGACTGCCACGCCATAAATGTGATTTTTGGTGATCTGAATAATCCTGAATTCATTTACCATGAATCTCGTCCTCTTAAAACTGTTAAAATCATTTCTGCCTTGAAAGCTCGAACCTTGATGTCTCATGGTTGCCAAGGTTATCTAGCCTCGGTTAAGGATTCGTCTGTTGAGAGTCCGGATATTTCTAGTGTTCCCATTGTTCGGGATTTTGCTGACGTTTTTCCTGAAGTACTTCCTGGTCTTCCTCCGGCTAGAGAAGTGGAATTTTCTATTGATCTAATTCCCGGTGCCGAACCTATCTCTAAGGCTCCGTACCGGATGGCACCTGTTGAACTGAAAGAGTTAAAGGAACAACTGGAAGAGTTGCTGGACTGTGGATTCATTCGACCTAGTGTTTCGCCATGGGGTGCTCCTGTGCTTTTCGTGAAGAAGAAGGATGGGTCTATGCGTCTGTGTATTGATTATCGTGAGCTTAATCACATTACCATTCGAAACCGTTATCTGCTTCCTCGCATTGATGACTTGTTTGATCAGTTGCAAGGAGCTAAAGTCTTCTCCAAAATCGACTTGCGATCTGGTTATCACCAATTGCGAGTTAAAGAGCAGGATGTATCTAAAACTGCTTTCCGCACCCGTTATGGACACTATGAGTTTCTGGTTATGCCTTTTGGCTTAACAAATGCTCCTGCTGTGTTTATGGATTTAATGAATCGGGTTTTCCATGAATTTCTTGATAAATTCGTCATTGTTTTCATCGATGATATCCTGGTATATTCTAAATCGTCCGAGGAGCACGAGCAACATTTGCGTATTGTGCTGGGTATCCTGAGGCAGCATAAATTATTCGCGAAATTTTCTAAGTGTGAGTTCTGGCTGAACCAAGTAGCTTTCCTTGGTCACATTGTGTCTGCAGATGGTATCACCATGGATCCATCTAAAGTTGAGGCTATCACCAAGTGGCCGAGACCTACCACTGTGACTGAAGTCAGGATTTTTCTAGGATTAGCTGGCTATTACAGACGTTTTGTTGAAGGATTTTCTAAGTTGGCTTTGCCATTGACTCAATTGATGCGGAAGGGTGAAAAGTTTGTATGGACGGATGAACGTGAGCAGAGTTTTGAAGAGTTGAAAAGGCGTTTGGTGTCTGCACCTATTCTAACTTTACCATCGGGTTCTGGAGGTTTCCAAATCTATAGTGATGCTTCTAAGAAGGGTTTGGGCTGTGTGCTTATGCAAAACGGCAAGGTGATTGCCTACGCTTCGAGGCAATTGAAACCCTATGAGGAAAATTATCCAACTCATGATCTAGAATTAGCAGCTGTAGTTTTTGCATTGAAGATCTGGAGACATTACTTGTATGGCGAATCATGTGATATCTTCACTGATCACAAGAGCCTCAAATACATCTTTACTCAGAAGGAGCTTAATATGAGACAGAGGCGATGGCTAGAGCTTCTGAAGGATTATGACACGAACATCCAGTATCATCCAGGTAAGGCTAATGTGGTTGCTGATGCACTTAGTCGGAAATCTGGATTGATTGCAAGTTTGGAGATTGATCCGCGTGTCCTCAAGGACTTGGAGCATTTGGATGTTGAGTTGTGTGTTCGGCGTGATGTTGGTTATTGGGCTAGTTTAAAGATTGAGTCAAATCTGATGTTGCGTATTAAAGAGGCTCAGAAAGATGATGGTGAACTCTGGGCTATTGTTCAGAATATTGAAGAGGGTAAGCAAACTGAATTTAGAGTTGATGATGATGGAGTTGTCTGGTATGAGGATCGTTTATGCGTGCCTAATGATTCCGACTTGCGTGAGGCTGTGTTGACTGAGGCTCACAGTTCTCCTTTCGCTATCCATCCTGGTTCTACCAAGATGTATCGGGATCTTAAGCAACATTTATGGTGGAATGGTATGAAGCAAGACGTGGCGTTATTTGTTGCTAGATGCATGACCTGCCAGCAAGTTAAGATTGAGCATCAGCGAGCTAGTGGTCTATTACAACCTTTGGAGATTCCTACATGGAAATGTGATGCGTGGTTTTGCGACCTTACAACAGGTTTTACCTCTCAAGGGATCTTGAGAAGTTTTCAATCCCCACCAGGCAGTGTACCTGACCGATGTAGTATAGTGAAGTGGCAAGTACCGGGGGATTGATCGTTCAACTCAAAGAATAATGTTTGTTAGGATTGAAATTTATCTACTAGGTCTAGAGGTGAGGGATGATTCTTTTTGTATTTTTATATTTTATGAAAAGCAAGTAAAATCTCTGGTTTGAAGAAGTGGGGGGAATTAGTTGCTAATCAACTAACCCAAAAGCTACTAATTAAACTAATGTGCAGGAAAGTAAACTAGGGTTCTACAAGGGAAGTGAAGCATGTCTACCTATGATATGTTACTCCTTGCTAGCTATCCAATTCTACCTATTGAATTGTCACACCTTGTTTTAATTGACGGGTTGTATTCCTTAATACCAATCGTGGGGGTGTGTACGATTTTCCCCAACTCTATAAGCTCCTACTTCACTCCTATGTCGAGCCGGCTAAGAAGCTCCTAACATGGGATCACTAGAATTCGCTTATGCATTAAATACAACCAATTAACCTTATTACACATTGGTTCATGTTTCTTAAGACGTTCAAGCAAGTTACCGTATAGGAGGTTAGCCAGTTTTCTTAAGCCTAACATCGATATCATCCAATCATACAAGAGACAATAGGAAACAAGAATTATAAGCTAAACCAATTAGATCTATTGAAGTTGTCACGCCCTAATTGATGGAGATGGACACACACATCAACAAGAAATCAATAAGATCTAATTAGTTATACACAAGTTTCACACAATCATAGGTAAACACTAGGTGATTTAGTAAAACATAATCAATGAAAAACAAGCAACAATAATAATGGAAGACATAATTAAGATAGAATCAACACACCATTACAAGATGTTTATGGAGTGATTAAGACCTTCTAAGTTGCTGGAAAAACACCTACCTAAACCCTAGAATCGGACTTAGGGTTTAGGGCTTACAAAAAGTGAAGTTATGATGTTGTATTTATAGGCAATATTTCTGTCGGCAAGGCTTGACGGCGTCAGCTCGTACAAGTGACGGCGTCAACTTCCCATTTTCACCAAATTGTAGATCTTTTCTTCCTCTTCGCGTGGCCTTTTGAATCACCCAAATCCGAGTTCGTATGAAGATTTTATGGCCAAAACAGTGACAGCTACTCCGCGCGTAAGTCGTGATTGTCTTGATCAGCATGTGACGGTTTTACTAGGGTTTCTTCTTGTGCAAGTTGTCATTCTGACGTCGTCACTCAATGGCTTCTGACGTCGTCAGGTTGAGTCCTGACGCCGTCACTTCGCCGCGGTTAGGGTTTCTTGATGGCCTTCTTGACGCCGTCCCCCTTTAATCTTCCAAAATCCTCTCTGGCTTATCAAGGATTGACGGCGTCACACTGGGGCTTGACGCCGTCACAGGTACTATTCCAGCAGATTTAGAGACTTTGTCGTTTTCTTCACTTTTATGCTCCAAAAACGTCCAAAATGCTTCCTTTTCCAAATTTCATCTCCAAAGTACCTAAAATGACAAAAGGAACGATTTAGGGCAATATTTGATCAAATAAATACGATTTAGGGCTTAAATGACCCCCGAAAAGCGGTACACTTTTCGCCTCATCAAATACCCTTACACTTGAGATTTGCTTGTCCTCAAGCAAATGCGCTTTTATTCTAATCAAAATACAAGTTAGGGGTCATTTAACGCTAATATAAAAGTAATTACAACAAATAGTCGTTCCACTTTAATCATAATAAGCACGGAGATTACAGACTAGCACTTCACAAGTAGTGTTTAGATACTCACATCTCTCAGGTGTCATAAAAGTATATCTCACAAATGAAAATGAATAATATCTCTCACTACCTGTCATAGCAAATAGATTACCATAGGCTTGGGAAAGGATCGAAAACCTTCTCCACTAGGCGTAAGCACCTAAGATAAACTATCAAAGAGGGCTTTTACATGGGTTATAACGTGAGGTGTAGGGATATGATAAACACGGTTTTGTTGGATAAAGGATATTTTACTGGTGGCGAGTTAAAGATCTTGATTAATTACATGTACAATATGGCGTTGCTAAGCCAAGACTAGACTCGACTTAAGCTAAAAAAAAAATAACAAAAACATAAAATAAACATAAAATGAAACGGGATGGTAGTCCGTATGTTTTTTTTTTTTTTTTTTTTTACACTCTTGCCCTACCATCCAAAATAATACATCATAGGGGCCTCGGTTCTCCCCTTACACTTGAACTTTTACATAACTTTACAATTACTATTCTAATGACTCGAATTAAGATAATCGAAACACTTGGAGTACTTTTAAAATATTTAGCACATATGGGGGTAATAATGTTGTTCTTCCCCATTACTCCATTACACTAGTACTTTACCCATGAGTCCCAATCGTCCCAAAACAATATGTACAAGGATATGACTCGACTTAGCAACCATGTAATCAATTAGATAATTAACTTGGGGTTTAAACAAATGTTGTCACAATAATGCACTAAAGATGAGTGCATACAAGGTAGGCTAAGGCGATTTGGGTGTACATTTAGGTGGGGTGTAAACAAATTCTTCCTTTAAGTAAAATGCTTAAAGTTAGAAACGAAAAGATAGGCTCTGAGGGGTGTACTAGGGGTATCGTGTACTAAAAATGACTACAACGCAAAGGGTGTGGGAGAATTACTTGACCAATGTAGCCAACGTAATTACAACAAAAACACAGGTGTAAAACAATGGGTTAATCCTAATGCCTCTTATCATGTAGTAAATCTAACTACACGAATGTAGTCTCACTTGTGGCCTCGGAATGGTCCTAACGTAAGTTCTAGAATCTAAGTGCTATCGGTACACACATCATAGCATAAATGCTTTTCCTACCAATTCTAGGGGCGAACCTCACATATTTGGGGGTGGAAAATTTTTTAGTGGTACGGTTTTGTGCTAGTCATATAACTTTCTATCCATGAGACGCTCATTAAGATCAAAGTTTCACTCCTAAATGTTGTAAAAAAATTTAAATTTGGCACTAAAATTGCCCTAACAAGTATTTATCTCAGTTTTATTACACATCTACCATCAAACAAACAAAAATCAAGTGCAATTGTATTCTCTATGGTATCATCATTTACCCTCCCCTTACACTTAAGCTGAACATTGTCCCCAATGTTCATTCAAAGGATGTAAAAGTAAATAAGGTAAAAGAATGAAAACAAATACTCCCCTGATTCGTTCGATGTGGATAATCCGGTAACATGGTTAAATCATCCTCCAAGAAAATGAACGTTGAAAGCTTCCCTTCCGAAATATAAATCATCTTCTTGTCCAATATAACCTGTTAAACCTGAGAAAACAAACACAAAAAACCCAAAGCATCAACCTGAACAAAGAAAACTCACAACTAGATGTAATTCCAGACTTAGAAATAAAAACAAAACGATTAAAGATATAATGCTTGTAGAATGAATATTTGCAGATTTCCTGGAGTTTATAAAACTAAAGATTTAACAAAAACTTTATGACTCCGGTAGAAAAACAAAACTTGCAAAATTTCCAGAATTTTACACTTGACGCCGTCAGGTGTTAACCTTGACGCCGTCAGAAGTGACCTGCAGAAATTTTATGGTTAGTTTCCGGAAAATTTCTGAAAAAACTTATGCCTCACTTCCTGGAAATCCTGCAAAATATTCATTATGACTCGATACAAGCATTTGACTCTAACAATTACTAGTATGCATGCTCATTTAATATTGTTGTGATTCATGTTCAATCTTGTTCTTGTAAACAAATTTGGATTCCCTTACACTTATCTTTTGCAAAATACCTTTATATGTAGTTAAGACGAAGTTAAAAACAAAATAAAGCATTTTCACAATTTATTTTGAAACATGAGCACAAACAATAACAATTAAACTTGCATACGGAAATAAATAAAATCAAACAAACAAACAAACAAACAAACAAATAAAGCTTGGGTTGCCTCCCAAGAAGCGCTTGTTTTTGTTCGAGTCACGAGCCTGACTCTACCCTTATTTAACGGAAATAAGGGAGGTTTTCCCTACACTTAGGATTAAGTGCGGGTGGAAGTAGCGATACACACCCTTAGGGTGGAAATATGCCACGTGAGGTGAAGGGGGTGAGTGAATGGCTTCCTTCATCCTAAAACTACCCGGATAATATTGGTTTATGGGTGGGTCGGTTCCTCTTTTGTCTCCTAGATGTAAATCTAAGGATGGAAAGTTGTGTAAAGGTTGAGGTTCCGGCTCATCAACACTAGGAAATTCCCTAGAACTAAGAGTAAGGTCATCACTAAAAGTGTTCAAACCTATATCCTCTAGTTGTGCTTGGTCCAAGGGTTCTACCTCCATCGGGATTCCTAAAGTCTCTTCTACTTCTTCCGGGTAAGTCACGGGCGGTGTGGGTGCCTCAAATGATGGTAGGACTTGTGGGGTACTTGGTGGGCTTATGTTACTTACCTCATCATTCCTTGTGTCAAGATCACCTATATCCTCATCATGTGTTTTAGTAGAATCTAACCCTAACATTTTCCCAAGTATCTCAAGTGCTTCTCTAGGCATCTCAACTTCTATGTCCGAATCATAAGGATCATCCTCAATATTCTGACTGCTATATTCAAATTGCCTAAAAGATTCATCATGTGTTTCTTGAGATTCAACGTCATCAATCATAAAACCTAGGTCTTTTTTATTAATGTGATCATGTTCGGCTAAATCCTCCATCACATCAAGGTCACCTATGTGTTCATCCTGTATTATGGTAGTGCCTAACCATGACATGCAACTAGGTGGCTCAACTCTACCCTCATCCACAAACAAACTTGTTTCATGATCCTTGAAATTTGTGGTCAATTGACTTGTATTAATGTTTGTTGGGTTGTCTACTATATAATAATATTGGGCACAATTCTCAATAGCTTCCCATGCTTCCTCAGCACTTAATTCCCTAAGATCCCTGCCAGCAAAATGGTAAATGTCCCTTTGGGCATGTCGGTCGACATGATTGTAAAAGATTTGAGTTAGGGACCAAAAATCGAAGTTATGATGAGGGACTTTTTGGAGTAAATATTTAAAACGAGTCCATGCATCATAGAGAGGTTCATCTTTATGTTGTTTAAACATCAAGATGTCATATGGAGTGGGTGAATTACGTGGTTGGTGGTATGGTGGATTCGCGTTCTCCATAATGGTGAACGGAAGAGTCAATGGAAATTACGAACAAACACACAAAGAAATAAGATAGACTAAAGAAGACCTATAAAAAGAAAATAAAAATCTTACTAGAAAGGAATCTAGTAAGTAGACCTAATAAAATAAAAATCTCAACCTAAACAATAACTATTCCCCGGCAGCGGCGCCAAAAACTTGATGCGTGGTTTTGCGACCTTACAACAGGTTTTACCTCTCAAGGGATCTTGAGAAGTTTGCAATCCCCACCAGGCAGTGTACCTGACCGATGTAGTATAGTGAAGTGGCAAGTACCGGGGGATTGATCGTTCAACTCAAAGAATAGTGTTCGTTAGGATTGAAATTTATCTACTAGGTCTAGAGGTGAGGGATGATTCTTTTTGTATTTTTTTATTTTATGAAAAGCAAGTAAAATCTCTGGTTTGAAGGAGTGGGCGGAATTAGTTGCTAATCAACTAACCCAAAAGCTACTAATTAAACTAATGTGCAGGAAAGTAAACTAGGGTTCTACAAGGGAAGTGAAGCATGTCTACCTATGATATGTTACTCCTTGCTAGCTATCCAATTCTACCTATTGAATTGTCACACCTTGTTTTAATTGACGGGTTGTATTCCTTAATACCAATCGTGGGGGTGTGTACGATCTTCCCCAACTCTATAAGCTCCTACTTCACTCCTATGTCGAGCCGGCTAAGAAGCTCCTAACATGGGATCACTAGAATTCGCTTATGCATTAAATACAACCAATTAACCTTAGTACACCTTGGTTCATGTTTCTTAAGACGTTCAAGCAAGTTACCGTATAGGAGGTTAGCCAGTTTTCTTAAGCCTAACATCGATATCATCCAATCATACAAGAGACAATAGGAAACAAGAATTATAAGCTAAACCAATTAGATCTATTGAAGTTGTCACGCCCTAATTGATGGAGATGGACACACACATCAACAAGAAATCAATAAGATCTAATTAGTTATACACAAGTTTCACACAATCATAGGTAAACACTAGGTGATTTAGTAAAACATAATCAATGAAGAACAAGCAACAATAATAATGAAAGACATAATTAAGATAGAATCAACACACCATTACAAGATGTTTATGGAGTGATTAAGACCTTCTAAGTTGCTGGAAAAACACCTACCTAAACCCTAGAATCGGACTTAGGGTTTAGGGCTTACAAAAAGTGAAGTTATGATGTTGTATTTATAGGCAATATTTCTGTCGGCAAGGCTTGACGGCGTCAGCTCGTACAAGTGACGGCGTCAACTTCCCATTTTCACCAAATTGTAGATCTTTTCTTCCTCTTCGCGTGGCCTTTTGAATCACCCAAATCCGAGTTCGTATGAAGATTTTATGGCCAAAACAGTGACAGCTACTCCGCGCGTAAGTTGTGATTGTCTTGATCAGCATGTGACAGTTTTACTAGGGTTTCTTCTTGTGCAAGTTGTCATTCTGACGTCGTCACTCAATGGCTTCTGACGTCGTCAGGTTGAGTCCTGACGCCGTCACTTCGCCGCGATTAGGGTTTCTTGATGGCCTTCTTGACGCCGTCCCCCTTTAATCTTCCAAAATCCTCTCTGGCTTATCAAGGATTGACGGCGTCACACTGGGGCTTGACGCCGTCACAGGTACTATTCCAGCAGATTTTGAGACTTTGTCGTTTTCTTCACTTTTATGCTCCAAAAACGTCCAAAATGCTTCCTTTTCCAGATTTCTTCTCCAAAGTACCTAAAATGACAAAAGGAACGATTTAGGGCAATATTTGATCAAATAAATACGATTTAGGGCTTAAATGACCCCCGAAAAGCGATACACTTTTCGCCTCATCAAAATGGGATGAGATTTCCATGGACTTCGTTTGTGGTCTTCCTGTTACTCGTAAAAGACATGATGCGATTTGGGTGGTCGTTGATCGGCTAACTAAATCCGCTCATTTCTTACCTATCCGTATGACCTATAGTGTCAGTAAGTTGGCGGAAGTTTTTCAGCAAGAGATTGTTCGATTGCATGGTATGCCTTCGTCTATTGTTTCAGATCATGATCCTCGTTTCACTTCGCGTTTTTGGAAGGGACTTCATAAAGCTTGGGGTGCTCGCCTTAAGTTCAGTACTGCATTTCATCCCCAAACTGATGGTCAGTCTGAGAGGACCATTCAGACTTTGGAAGACATGTTAAGGGCTTGTGCATTGGAATGGACAGGTAGTTGGGATGAGTACTTATGTTTGGTAGAGTTTGCGTATAATAACAGTTGGCATGCAAGTATCCGAATGGCTCCCTTCGAGATGTTGTATGGTAGGAAATGTAGGGCTCCTGTTTGTTGGAATGAAGTAGGTGAATGTCTGATTGAAGGACCTGAGATGATTGAGATCACAAATGAAAAGGTAGCTATTGCTAGAGGGAAACTGAAAGAGTCGCGTGCGCGCTAGAAAAGTTATGCTGATAAGCACCGTCGGGATCTAGAATTTAATGTAGGTGATCGGGTATTCCTGAAAGTATCTCCTTTCCGTGGCGTCAGGCGTTTTGGAATCAAGGGCAAGTTGAGTCCTCGATTTATTGGACCATTTGAAATCCTGGAGCGTATTGGGGAGGTTTCTTATCGTTTGGCCTTACCTCCTCAGCTATCTCATGTGCATAATGTTTTCCATGTATCTCTTCTGAGGGGATACAATTATCATCCATTGCATGTAGTATCTTATCCGCACTATCAGATCCGGCCTGGTATGTCCTTGTCTGAAGAACCGGAAGCGGTTCTGGACCGTCAGGAACGAGTCATGAGAAATAAAGTTATCCCATTCGTAAAGATTCTTTGGAGGAATCACCCGGAGCGTGAGGCTACCTGGGAAACCGAAGAGTCAATACGAGCAAGTTATCCGCAGTTCTCGTTTTAATCCGGTATGTCCTTGTTTTGTTTTCCGTTCTCCTTCGTTTTGTTTTCCGTTCTCTTTTCCTTTCTGCTTTCTGCAAATTTCGAGGACGAAATTTTTTGTTAGTGGGGAAGAAGTTGTAATACCTGAAATTCAGATAACCTGTAAAATGACCAAATTACCCCTGAAACCATAGAACCTAAATAAATAACTTATAAAAGTCTGAAACAATTCCAAACTACTGAAAACGAACTACGTATCAAGTAAATTAATTTCTGGAACAACATTACATTATTTTGAATGTCCAAGAATTATAAAATCACGTATACAATTATACATGATCCGAAATTAATTAATAAAAGTTAATTATATATTTTGTAAAATCATTTTATTAAAGATAAATACAAAACTAATTTAAGGAGTTATACACAAAATCAAATTATGATCTTATGATAATATTTGGGCCGAATTTCTGGACCCTATCCCCCTCCTAAGTCGGTTTGTTAAGTATAAATACAAACCATATTTTTTATAAAACCCTATTTTGCTGAAACCCTAAACATCGACACAAACAAAAATCGACCAAGCCTCCATTCGACTTTCTGGAACTGAGCAAGCAATTTTCTGGAGTCCATTGAGGTGTAAGGAAGCTACGGAAAAATAGGAGTCGAGTTGTGGAAGCCTTCGTTTGATCGTGGTGTTTTGTTTTGTTCGATCCTTTGCGCTCGATAGGTATAAAAATCCCACGACTAATTCTTACGTTGTATAATTTATCTAGTATTTTTCTAATGATTTTTATGTCAAATATAACTCAGTAAAAATGTTAAACATGAATCATGCAAGCTAAATCATGTGTACGAAATTACAAGAGATAAAACACACATAAATTCCAAATAGTGTCATACGATTTTTCTGGAGTGTAACCATAATTTTTACATGTTCTATACTGATAATATAAGCCTATAAAAATAACCACATGATTTATAGAAGCTCAGAATAATTGATGCAAATTGTTGTTTATAATCGGATTTAAAGGAAAATAAAGAAAATTAAGAAGAAACCCTAGAATGCATTAGGGTTAGGGTTTATATGGTTAGATATGGTGTAATTAATGCAAACAATGATTGTGTCATGATGGTATAATGATTAGATAAACTAGGGTTTAGTTTTGTAAGTTAAAAGTATGTACGATTGGTTCTTAAAAGTATAAGGGTGAGTTTTGCCAACTTTGAAACTTCTGGGATATTTTTTTGATGTCATATAATTCAGTAGAAATGTGGGAAAAATATAACTTGAGGGTCCTAAGTGCAAATATTGCAAGAAAATGAATTAATTGTAATTATAAGGGTCGAATTGTAATTAATTAAAGTAGAGGGACTAAAAGTGTAAATTCTGGAAACTTGAAGTTATTTTGTGTTAATAATGTCATTAAGGGTGTAATGTGTAACTTTGAGTATTTATGGGATTGATATGTAATTATAAATAAATTATGATTTAAATTGTAAGTTTTGTAAAGTTAAGGGACCAATTGTGTAATTACTAAATTCTGAGGGGTCTAATTCGTACTTCATATAATTCTGAGGTTATGTTCTGTAACTTTATAAAATAAGGTGCTTGTTTGGTAAATATGAATATTATTGGGATTAAATCATGAATTATGTAAATGTAGGGTTTATTTTGTAAATTATATAACTAAGGGGTATAAAATGTAAATTGTGAACCTTAAGAGATTGAAATGTCATTCTGAATAAAGTGTGTACTAAATCAGTAACTTAAAGTATTTTCATGTTAAACCTTTGAATCTAATGAACTTACAATTATAACCCTAAACTATGTATACTTGTCATAATTAACCCTAAACTTTTGTAACTGATAAAATGTACCTTAATTCCATAATAATCTTGAAATAAGGACTTAACCTAATCTGGGATATTAACATCTTACTAAATCTAGAAGGTTACTAAAAATAGAAAGTTACTTAAAATGGAAAGATAAATTAAAAGTAATAATCTGAGTTTGAATATTTCGTAATTCCGTCTTCTACTTCTTTAGGTGTGAAGAAGGAGAAGCCCTAATTTCTGCTTCGTGTTTGCTTTCTTGTCTTTCTGCTGTGCTAATAAGGTACAGATATTCCGTCCTTTCAGTAAGGGCTTTTCATTCCCTTTTTCTTTCAGAATTCATTTCCTTATTAGGATTCCCTATACCACTGCTATGTTCCCTTTTGTTTGTGAACTTTCGATGTGATCTTTGATTTGAATCTTTTGCCATGTACCCTTAAGATATAACTTTTGATTATGCTAGTACATTTGACTTTTGACCTACAGTTTGATATTACGAGCCAATCACTAGGCATGAGGGTTTCATGTCCATGTCATTGACGCACCTCTGACATGACTCTAGGGCAGGAGAGTGATGACCTGTTCCGTCCCTTATTTATTATTTACTATGGCCATTATGATTATGATTATTGATTTGTCTGCGGGGGCGTATGGGTGCATCCTAGATTTGACCTGTTATCTGTATATGTTATATGTTTATGGTTATTATATCTGGTGACTGATTGTGTGTGCGATACACGTCTTTCACTTTGTCTGAGAGCTGATCACTCTACACAGGTTTGTTTTATTATATTAGTAGTGCTATGGTATTATCAGTCATCTGGGCTCGTGATAGATTCCTGTGTTCCTGTTTTTCTTAAATCTTATTCACTTTTGTTCTTTTCTTTTATTCATGATCCATTTCTCATTCCTTTCATTTTGACTTCGTATCGGTATGATTTTGTATTCCTGATTTGCTTTTGTATTTGCTACCTGTTATTTGTTTCCGTTATCTATATATCTGTTCACTGGGCTTTTGAAGCTCAGCCGCATTTCTTTTCCTGTGGCAGGTACTTAAGCTAGGAGCTGGGTTTAGCTTTGGGATGAGAGCGATCTATTTCGGAGTTGACCTTAGTTATTTTAGCTTTACCATTTGAACTTCTATTTATTTTGATATGCCATTGTTTAGGCATTTGAATATTGGATTTTGTACTTCAGTTATTTTGTCTTGCATTTTGATTTAAGTCATGTTGACTTATTTTGGATTTAATGTTAAGACTTATGATGTTTTTATTTATTGAATGTTCTGTGACTTCTGATATCCCACCATTGTTGTGATATCTTTACCCTTGTCGGGTTGGTGTGTTACATCAATACCCAACCAAAGTACGAGACATTAACACCTCTTGCGATTATCCACAACGTCATCGGCGTGTGACACTGAGTACTACAACGTAACTCCTTTAAGTGATAGTTAACCAGGTCTTCAAACATTTACCCCGACTGCTGGTAACTAGATAAACTAAGTCTTCAACTTAAATCTTAAGCACGCGCAAGTTATCATTGAAAGTCATGCATCCAACCAACCCCGACTTCAAGATATAATAAGATCACGCCTTTGTGAAAGTCAACTTCAATCTCAAATAAGTGATACCTGATCAACTCCGTAGTCACAATTAGAGTCATATGCCCAACAAGTGAGTGAACATACAATCAAATGTACGTCGATCCACTATTCACACTTCTCCCCCTCAAAAATTGCATATGAGGTTGCCATTTTTGATTGAACAAGTGCGTATGAGGTTGATCCACTGTTCACACTTCTCCCCCTCAAAAATTGCATTTGAGGTTGCCATTTTTGATCGAGTGAATAAGAATACAATCTAATGATAGTAGATCCACTTGATGACTGAACGAGCATGGAACAAGTATGAAGCTTGTTGATGAGAATAGTCTGAAACAAGAAGATTTCTCTTCTTCCAAAGATAAAGCGCACTCAAGCGTACGCCTTTCTTTTCTTTGAGGAACGGGGCCTGGAGTGTTTTCAGCAGACGCCATTATGTTGACATTGAGGCCCGAGGCTTGAACTGCAGTGTTCAAACGTCATTGTCGATGAAGAACGAGGCTTGAACTAATGTGTTCAAACGTCATTGTCGTTGAAGAACGAGGCTTGAACTGATGTGTTCAAACGTCATTTCTCTCTTTTCTACTTCTCTCATCTAACTCGTTACCAACCCCATTATCATTCAGTCGGCTCTTTATCGTGACCACTGATGGAGAAAACCCAATATGATGAACTTGAGACTGAAGTAAAATAACCCGAACTTGTAACTTAAACTTGCACTATTGTCTGACTAAGAACCAATACTGAGAATTTCAATAAAGGTAGAATCATATACCCATACAACCATCCTTAACTGTATATGAACTTCTCTCGAATTATCCACAGCTTTTTGTGACACTTGAGCACTACAACGTAACTCCTTTAAAGTGATAGCTATACTCTGTGAGCATAACAACGTAACTCCTTACATCAGGTATAACTATATAACTCAAGTCGTAATCATTCTAACGGTTATAAGCTCGAACAAGGATCTCGAAGAATCATGCATCCAACCAACCCCGATATCTTCAGATACTAAGTACACGCACCCGTGAAATTTCACTTCAACCTCAAATAAATAATAGTGAATTAACGCCGTAGTCACATCTTGTGGTTTAAATGCCCAGATCTAGATTGTTATCAAAAGCGCATAACCCCGTAAAACTTTTGTTATAACCAAAATGCCATAAAGTATATCAAAAATCATCCAATACATTAAGTACACACTTTATCCCTTCTTCGAAGTTGAAACCGTAGCACCAGAATCAATTAAGATCCGGAAATGCACTTTTCTTTCTCCAGGATAGTTCCATCATCACGGGATTTTACAAATCTATGATTTAAACCGAGAAATAGATTCTTTCGCGGGATTTTACAAAACCAAGAAGAAACCGTGAGACAATGATAAATTGAATGTGTTATGACAAATTTGATTTTGGTGAATAAGTGTTTGGGGGAACATGCAAGAGATCAGCAACAATTCTTCTCACGTATGTAGACTACTTCACAAAATGCAACCAACCAACCATCTTGACCCGTGAAGTCAAATAAGTACGCAAACCCGTGAATTAACGAATCAGCCAAGCGACCATAATTTCTCAAATCCTTAAGCTTAAATGATCTCCTGACGAAACGTGATCTCGAAAAAATAACTTCCAACTGATCTCGTAGCACAAGCTTATCCCAAAAAGTAGTCAAACCCCATAAGTTTTATTTATCCAAAGTCAAAGTCTAATCTTTATCGTCCAATAATTATCCAAAAAGTCAAGTCAAAACAACTTAATACCACTAAAATTTTAAGCACCCCAACCATAATTAACTTAAAATTTCGTAATAAAGCTTGTTGTAATCCAAAATTTCGCATCCAACATCAGCCTATACTTAATTAGGTTATCAAAAATTTCTGATCATCATTATGCCAAACGAATATAAGCCCAAACCAAGCAAAAATTAGAATAGCACTATTGTAACCAAAAATTTTGGAGCCTAAGATATTGTTAAACACATTATCGTCTAAGACCATTTAACCCCAACACCAATTAATAAAATCTGGTTTTAAAGTCCCAACTCCAAATGTATCACAACCCATCCTTTTAACATGTAAGAACTGGTTAAAGCCCAAGAACCAAATCCACAATCCAACCCTAATTTTACGGGTTATAAAAGGATACTAAGAACCCTTAAACACCATTTGCAACCCTAATTAGTCGCCTACCACATAAACAACTGCTCCCACTTTATATCTTTCAAAAATCGCAACCTCCATTATACTTTAACAAATCCCAAACAATCCAGCCTTATAGCTCCTTCGTAGCACTCATATACAAACTCACGAATCATAGCAACTCATTGAAGTCCAGGATTCAAACATAACCGTAGCACAAAATATCTTCTTAAAGATCTCTAAGGAGGACTCGGGTAGGTTTGTTTGTCTTTCGTTTTGTATGTCTCCTTTTAACAAAAGAAAGAAAGTGTATAACATAATTGTTATATTTTTCCTTTTGCATATTTTAGATCTGTGATGAGTTCTTTCGTTTTGATATAGATCCTTTTTAAAGGTCTTAATGTCTCATGAAAAATGAAAGATACACTGAGATCTTGATACATTTTCTTTTCATTTTTATTTGTTGTTTCGTGAGATGGGATAAGATGTGGGCTTGTGGTTGGTTGTTGCGATACATTGACTGTTGAAGTGATTGGGAATTAGGATAGTTGTTGTTTGTTGGTTGTTTGATTGTGTTAATAAGTTGGTTATTGAAGTTGATGTTGAACTGTTTATGCTATTCTTCTTTCATTCTTTTATCATGACTGTGGACCGATGATGGATATAACTGAGGTCTGAAATGGTTTTGAGGTCGTGGTCAATTTGTCAAAACGCAACTAGGTTTAACCAAAATGCAGTTGACTTTTGATTTTGGCAGAGTTTGGTTTAGGTTGACCAAGAAATTCTTCAAAACGCAACAGGATAGATCAGTCAAATAGCAACTATCAAAACGCAGTTGACCAAAGCAAAACGCAGTTGACCACATGAAAACGCAGTTGACAGTGAGCTGTCACTTTCGTACTTGGATCTGGGTTTTCTCTTTCATCAAAACGCAATGAAGAACAAAAAAAGTAATCAAAACTCAACCAAGAAACACTTTTTCTTACCACTTTCATGACCATATTCAGAAAAATATTCAGACCAGTTTCTTCACGGAATGGAACAAAAAAAATCATAAAAATGATATACGAGTACATAATCTGTTTGGACAAAAAGATGACACAAGACAGAATTTGTAAACCTGGATAAAGCATGTGACTTTTATGACCATTTTTGTTACACACAAAACATGTATAAACTCTTACCATGAAAAATAATAGGGAAAAAAATTCAAATTCAAAACAGTAGGGTAAATCAGCTTAAACAAAGGGTACGAATCCACACAAATCAAAACATAAATAACAACCTGGGCTCTGGTACCAATTGAAGGATCGATTCATATGTTAATTATGTGGAATTCGGGAGGTCGTGGGTTATGGAAGATTATGTTAGCCATTTTAGAGAGAGAGAGTAAGTAGAGAGGTAACCTTGTGAGAGAAAATGTGAGAATATTAGATTGAGTAAAATGAAAGGTCCAACCCTTCCCACACTTGGGAAGGGATATTTATACTACTAGTTAAGTTGCCCCAAGTGGGCTGTGGAGTGAGCTGACAGTGGGTAAAGACCCGACCCAACTCCACAAGTACTAATATAAATAAACTAATACTAATAATACTAATAATCATACGAGCTACTTTAATGCCAATGAGTACTCGGGGTGACCGAGTCTTCATATGAATATTTATATTCCTAACATAAACTAACATTTATCTGAAGATCATTAAGAATCTTCAGAATCCACATCACCTCACAGCACACATTACACATTGCCCTGTATTCAGCCTCAATAGAGGACCTGGACACAACTGAATGTTTCTTACTTTTCCAAGAAACATGATTGTTACCAATAAACACAGAATACCCAGTAATAGATCTTCTAGTAACTTTGCATTTGGCCCAATCTGAGTCAACAAAGACTCTCAAATTATTATTGTCACATCTGTTGAAGGTTATGCCTAAACCAGATTCCTTTTTAAGATATCTTAGCACCCTAAAAGCAACTCTCATATGAGACTTCATAGGATTATGCATAACCTGACTAAGGCAATGAACAACATATGAAATATCTGGCCTAGTCATGGTCAAATATATCAACTTTCCAACCAATTTCTGGTAATTAGTAATACCAGTCAAAGGTTCATCATCACCAAACTTAGACACAACTTTCTTGTTCTCAGGATTAACCTCAATGGGAGTACTGCAAGGCTTACAGCCTAACATACCAAACTCAGACAAAAGCTCAGTACAATACTTTCTTTGAGTTAAACATATACCATTAGAAGTATCCAAAACTTCAATGCCCAAGAAAAACTTTAACTTTCCCAAATCTTTTATTAAGAATTTTGTACCCAAAAACTGTTTGAAATTATTAATTTCATTCAAATTATTTCCAGTTACAATTATATCATCCACATATATGAGTAAAACAAGAACAATATCTTTATCATTTTTAATAAACAATGAGAAATCATTAGGACTTTGAACAAAGCCATTTTCAATTAACACAGAAGTTAATTTCTCATTCCACTTTCTTTGTGCTTGTTTTAACCCATACAAGGACTTAACCAGTTTACAAACTCTTTTATCATTCTTATCTGAAAAACCTTCTGGAATAGTCATATAGACATCTTCCTCTAGTTCTCCATACAAGAAAGCATTGTCAATATCAAGCTGGAATAATGGCCACTGATTATTCACAGCAATACTATGAATACATCTTATAGTCACAATTTTCATAACTGGTGAAAAAGTCTCTTCATAATCAAGACCTTCTCTTTGATTAAAACCTTTGGCTACCAACCTAGCCTTAAATATTTCTACCTCACCATTAGCTTTGTATTTAACTTTAAAAATCCATTTATACCCAATAGCTTTCCTGCCATCAGGTAATTCAGTTATTATCCATGTTCCATTTCTATTTAAAGCCTCAATTTTTTGATTCATGGCATCAACCCATCTGCTATCTTTACTTGCTTCTTCATAGGTTGTCGGTTCATGAATCTTATTCAAATTAGTAGTGAAAACAAAATTATCCAAACTTAAGTTGGAGTAATTAACCACTTTATCAATACCATACTTAAGATTTTTATTAAGTACATAATCTTTATACTTAGATGGTAAGGCTGTCATTCTATTAGTTCTCCTAACAGTCTGACCAACTGCTGGTTCTAGTGACTCAAATTTATTAGGAGACTCAAACAAATGACCAAACATGTCCAAGTCTTCACCCTCAGATGTATAATCATCATCATCTAAAGTAGCACTTTGTATACCCTCAGAAACAATGGTTTCAGTTGCATACTCAGTTTGCCTTGTGTCCTTCCTACCAGAAATACTACCAGTAACATTAGTATCAGTTGTATCAGCAGTATCTGCTGTATCAGTCTGTACATCACTACTGTCACTGGCAGCTTTTCTACAGTGCTGACATTAGGCTTAGAACTACTAATATTAGGTGCAGATTTAATGTTGCTATCTACACTACCTCCCTTATCATCATTGGGCTCATCAGACCTAAGGCTGCTATGACTGCTTTCATTTTCTTGATCAAAAAAGTTTAAATCATTCACACCATTTTCTTCAAACACAAATTCTTTAGCAAAAGAATTGTTTTTAAACGGAAACACAGTTTCATAAAACTTTACATCTCTAGAAAACACAAATTTCTTTTGATCAAGATTAAACAACTTATATCCTTTTTTTATCAAAAGCATATCCAACAAGAACACACTTATCAGATCTAGCACCAAATTTATCAGACTCATTTAACACAGTTGAAAAACATAAGCAGCCAAAGCACCTTAAATGTAGGAGACTAGGTTCAATTTTATAAATCATTTCATACGAACTTTTTCCAGATAACACAGCAGTTGGCAACCTGTTGATTAAATAAGTTGCAGTCAAAATTGACTCAGTCCACATGTTTAAAGGCAAGCCCCCTGAAACATGAGGGCTCTAGCTGTATTCAAAAGATGCTTATGCTTTCTTTCTGCTACACCATTCTGTTGGGGAGTGTAAGCACAAGTGGTTTGATGAAGAATACCATTATTTAAGAAAAAAGTTTCATGTTCTTTATTTACAAACTCTGTTCCATTATCACTTCTAAAACTTTGATACTTTTTTCAAACTGATTCTTAATCAACTGATAAAACCCACCAATATGATCAAAAACTTCACTTTTGCTTTTTTATCAAAAACACCCAAACAGATCTAGTGTAATCATCAACAACAGTAAGAAAGTATCTAAACCCTTCCCTACTTGTCACTTTATAAGGACCCCAAACATCTAAATGAACCAAATCACCCAAACTTTTAGACTTATGATCACTTAAATGAAAAGGTTCCCTAGTCTGTTTAGCTTTATAACAAATTTCACAAGGACCAGAAACATTTTGATTAAGATCTTTAATTTTGTGTTTTAAAACAATTAAGACTTGATCAGATGGGTGACCAAGTCTGTTATGCCAAATACAATTTGACATAACACAAATTTTGATATTACTGTTATTCACTCTGTTACCTTCATCAAAAAAATAAAGGCCTCCTCTCTCACTACCAGTCCCCTTCAGGAATTTTTGAGTAAAATCCTGAATTTTACAAGTCTTATCATTAAAACTGACAACAACATTGTTGTCTTTAGAAAGTTTATGAACAGATAAAAGACTGACATGATAAACAGGAACTACCAACACATCTTTTATTATCAAATCATTTCCCAATTTATAACAACCAATTTGTTTAACCTGTGCAACCGTCCCATTGGGATGTGCCACAGTAAGATTGAGATGTGTGACATCCATTAAATCAAAAAGATGTTTAGCACAAAAAGTAATGTGTTGACTAGCTCCTGAATCAATAATCCAACCAATATAAGTACTATATGTACTTATATTAGAGTTGAAGTTAAAGAATCAACAACTGAAAAAACTTATAACACAATTAGAGGTCACAAAAGTACCTGCAACACTAGCATGAACCTTGCTAGTATCACCTGTACCACTAAGTAAAGCCATCAGTCTTTGATATTGATCACTAATAAGAGTATGAGTGGTACTCTTACTATGATCACCCTTATTATTATCAACACTGGAAACATTATTAGCTTGATTTTGATTCACATTTCCCTTTTTAAAACCAGGTGGATAACCAACCAACTTAAAACACCTGTCAATAGTATGACCAGACCTATTGCAGTGTTTGCAAACCAAGTTTGACACCCTTCCATTATTATTATTGTTGTTTCTATTAGAGTTCCAGTTATTATTATTGTTGTTTCTATTAGAGTTCCAGTTTTTATTATTGTTGTTGGACTTAGCTACAAAGGCAGCAGGCTCATACTTAACATTTTTAGAAGACATATGACTGTTTCTGTGAGACTCATCTCTAGACAATGTAGCAAAAACAGATTTAACATTAGAAAAAGGATCTGAAGTAAGAATCAGACGCCTAACAGACCCAAAACCATCATCAAGCCCCATAAGAAATTGCATTAACCTAAGAAGGTCAGAATGCTTCTTAATTTCAGAGGCACTAGCACAAGAACATGCAGGCAAATTAACCAAAGAGTCAAACTGCCTCCAAAGAGAGTTTAACTCATGATAATACTCGGATAATGACATACCAGATTGAGTTAATGTATGTATTTTATGGTGTAAATTGAAAATAACAGATCCATCTTGTTTATCATAAGTTTCTTTTTAATTCATCCCAAACAGTTTTAGCATTTTTAGAAAAAAACTTGTCCCTTATAAAGATCCTGAGATATACACCCCAAAATCCAACACAAAACTACTGAATTACACCTATCCCATTGAGCCTGATTTAAAACATCAGTAGGATCTCTTTCACATTTGCCATTTATAAACCCTAGTTTGTTCCTAGTATGCAAAGCCAACTACACAGCAGCTGACCAGACCTTATAGTTCTCAGTACCTTCAAGTTTGAAGGTAATCAACTGAGCACCAATGTCTTGAGGATGTAGATACAAAGGGTCATAAATGTCAAGTTTTAACTCACTACTACCACGTTCATGTATCTTGTCCTTATTTTTATCTTTATCATCATCATTAACCATTTTTTTAGATTAAAATGACCAACACAAAACCACACAGAAATAGAACAAACCAAACAAGAACAGATAAAACTAAAACAAACATACCAGATGAAATAAAACAAGCATAGATTCACTTTATAACTCCACAAACACATATAAACCCCAACAAACTTAACTCCAATCAACAATAAATCCCTTAACCTACACTTCGTCTCATGCAATTCTACAAAACCTTTGAAAAAACCTAAAGAGGGAGAGTGTGGTGTTACAGAGCACGCAAGCTTCCAAGAAAACACCTCAAGAAAGCCCAAAGGATCAAGAAGATCCCACCAACACCAATAACGCAGCGGAAAAACAACCTGAAATAATAAGGAAAAAACATGGTCAGAAACAAGAAAACTCAAAACCAACAATCTAGCACAAGAAACCCTAAAAATAATTTTTAGGGTTTTTTATTTTAATTTCAAGATTCTTGAAATTGGAATCAATACAGCTAGATCCAACCAATTAAAACAATCAGAAAACCTGAATTAGGGTTTGATACAGTAAACCCTAATTTTTAACAAAATGATCAATCAACAAATTGATCAACTCCGACACACAATTAGACCCCAAGAACACTTAATTAGGATCTAATTGAAGAAATAACCACCAGGATCAAGAAACCCTCAAAAATCAGTGAAACCCTAATTTTTGAAAAATCCAATTAAACTTTAGATCTGAAAGATCTATCAACAATACTAACAAATGCCTAAGAGGATGAATATATGGATAATTTTGAGAAAAATTGTTTTTGCTGCTGTGACTTACTTTATATGGAAAGAGAGAAACCACAGGCTGTTCAAAGAAGTTAAAAGACCATGGGAGGTTTTATGGAAGGAAATTGAAGAAACTGTGAAACTGAAACTATCAAGTCTAAAAGTTGCAAAATCAAGAGATGTCAAAGAGGTTTATGATTTATGGGACATATCTGAAAAACTTGCTTGATGTTGAAGACAGTACTGGTTAAAAATGGTGTTTGGGACAATGAATGGATCAATCTACTAGTCATTATTGGCAGTGTGAATGATGTACAGAATGACTGTTGTATTTTGCTGAGATTAAAGGGGTGTTTGGCAGCTTGGATAACAGAAGCAAAATTGCAAAATTTGTGTGCTGTCATTTTATTTTCAGACCATTACAAATGTGAAGTTCCTTGTATCTTGGAGTCCTAATTGTGTAACTGTACCTACATTAGCACCATAGTTTTCTCTAGTTTGGACTTGGGAGGAAACTAGAAGGCTATACTTTGCTGAGTAGGAGGTCTATCACAATATGGATGTACCATAAAGTAGGGCTTCCTTTTATGAAGGGTAAATGGTCTTGGAGGGGAGTGTAAGCAGTATGGAATTGAGAGTGGTGAAAGATGACACTTCATGGTCCATACTTGACACTCCCACAAGAGGTTTGGCTGGTCCTCACTAGAGGAGTGTGTTCCTAATTATATGAAGCCATTTTTTGAGATGGAAATGTAGTATAACTGGCAGAGCCTTTCAGTTGAGGGGTTATGTGTGCCTAGTGAAGCCATTAACCCATATTGCTGTGATTATTGTGGGTGCTGGATGAGTGATCATGGCAAGAGGGTAAGGTGTAAATGTAGCTAGATGGTTTAGGTGCAATAGCAAGGTGAATTGGTGCTGTATGCAGTGATGTTTTAAAGGCTCTGGTCTTAATGCTTTGGTTGACAGAGTATTGTAGTATTAGATATAGTTTTAGGCTTATCTGATATCTGATGGATATTGGCAGAAGTATGTTCTGTTTGTATAAGATTTGGGGATTGTCCAAATCTATATCTTCTATTCTTATGATGTACAGATGTTTAGGAAGATTAATATAATTTCACCTTTTGCACACAAAAAAAAAAAAAAAAAAAAAAAAAAAAAAAAAAAAAAAAAAAAAAAAAAAAACTAACAAATCTACTCTCAGAACACCAAGATCTATAGGAATAGATCGAAACCCCAAATTTTCCAGAAATCCTAATTTTTTTAAAAAACTTGATAAAACGTTTTAGAACTTTGGTATAGAGCAACCTGGCTCTGATACCATGTAAAAACTCTTAAACCAAAGCCTAATTAACAAACAGATTTGATCTTGAACCCAACCAACCTCCCCTTGGTTCACTTATTTTATTATTAAGCCTAATCTTGGCTGAAATATTCTTTACAAATGACGAAAAACAAAGAAACTGGAAAACTACAATAAAACTTGATCTAAACCTAACACTAGAAAACTTGAGAGAATAATAGCTATTCTCACACACACAATAATGAGATACAACTCTGAATTAACACATTATATAGCAGCTAGATTAAAGTTGCATAACAGCCCTTGGATATCTTCATCTTGAGTCCTTGCACTCTTTAGATAATGACAACTTTAGTCCTCCTAGAATTGGGCGGGAACATAAATGGCTTCAACTATCCTTGAATGACTTCTGGACCCATATGTTTGAGCTCCTCAGGTGTAGCTTATTACTTCTATTTTTGGTCAATTAAGACAAAACATGATATCTTGATTTTGTGTTAACGTTTAAACCTGTGCCTTTGTATTGCCATAAAGTTTGGTAGTACTGATTTATAAAACTTTGAATGTAAAACGAGGCTATCTTTATTTAACAACTTTGATGTGTAACAAACAAAGGCTGATTTGGCATTTGGATTTGATTTGATCTCCATCATTCACAAACACGTCGAACTTTATATACTTCAAAGGTTACCTTGAGATCGTTCGATACCTTATGATCGTTCGATCCCTCAAACTCTAAAGTTGCATGAATCGTCCCTTTCATTGCAAAAGAATAACACTCGTGGTCCTTTTTTTAACGAGTGTTAAGTGCATTCCGTTATAATTTACACGTTAGCCCCTGTTGGTTAACGACTGTTACATCGTCTATCCTTTATAACAACGGTCGTTTATAATTTAAAGTTTTTCGACTTTAGATACGTTTTTATACGTTTTCATCCTTCTTTATACGTTTTCATCCTTCTTTATACGTTTTCTTACGTTCTTATCCGTTTTCGTCCGTTTTTATACGTTTTTCTTACGTTTTCATACGCTTTTATTAGTTTTCATCCGTTATTATACATTTTTATCCATTTTCGTCCATTTTTATATGTTTTCGTCTGTTTTTTGACGTTTTGATATGTTTTTATCCGTTTTCATCCGTTTTTAACGATTTCATCCGTTTTTATACATTTTCTTACGTTTTTATCTGTTTTCTTACGTTTTTGTCCGCTTTTTATACGTTTCATCCGTTTTCTTTACGTTTTCATAGGTTTTTATCTATTTTCATATGTTTTTATCCGTTTTCATCTGTTTTTATCCGTTTTTATACATTTTCATATGTTTTTATCCGTTTTTATACGTTTTCATCCGTTTTAATACACTTTCTTACATTTTTTATCCGTTTCATCCGGTTTTGTCCTTTTTTTTTTTACATTTTTGTACGTTTTTATACGTTTTCGTCAGTTTTTATACGTTTTTTTTTACGTTTTCATAGGTTTTATTTGTTTTCATATGTTTTTATCCGTTTTCATCCGTTTTTATACATTTTATAACGTTTTTATTCGTTTCAACCGTTTTTAACATTTTTGCTCGTTTTTCTTACGTTTTTGTCCGTTTTTATACGTTTTGGTCCGTTTTTATACGCTTATTTTACGTTTTCATAGGTTTTATCTACTTTTAAACGTTTTTGTCCGTTTTCATCCATTTTCATCTATTTTTATACGTTTTCTTACATTTTTATCCGTAAGAAAATATATAAAAACGGATGAACATGGATAAAAATGTATAAACATGGATAAAAACGGATGAAAACGTATAAAATGGATGAAAACGGATAAAAACTTATTAAAACGGATAAAAACCTTTGAAAACGTAAAAAAGCGTATAAAACGGATGAAACATATAAAAACAGACAAAAAAACATACAAAAACGTAAGAAAAACGGACAAAAATGTATAAAAGCGGATGAAAACAAAAAACCTACAAAAACGTGTAAAAACGGAAGAAAACGTATAAAAAAAGCTTAAAAACGTATAAAACCGACAAAAACGTAAGAAAAACGGACAAAAACATATAAAAATGGATGAAAACAGAAAAAAAAGGTTAGAAAACGGATAAAAACGTATGAAAACGGATAAAAACCTATGAGAACCTAAAAAAACGTATAAAAACGGACGAAAATGTATATAACGGATGAAAATGGATAAAAACGTAAGAATTCGTATATAAACGGATAAAAACAGATGAAAACGGATAAAAACATATCAAAACATAAAAAAGGACTAAAATATATAAAAACAGACGAAAATAGATAAAAACTTAAGAAAACGTATAAAAACGGATGAAAACATATATAAAAACGGACGAAAATTGATAAAAACGTAAGAAAACGTATAAAACGGATGAAAACGTTTAAAACGGATAAAAACGTATGAAAACGTGAGAAAAACGTATAAAAACGGGCGAAAACGTATAAAAATGGATGAAAACGGATAAGAACGTAAGAAAACATATAAAAAAGGATGAAACGTATAAAAACAGACGAAAACGGATAAAAACGTATGAAAACGTATAAAAACGTATCTAAAGTCGAAAAACTTTAAATTATAAACGGTCGTTATTATAAATGATAAACGATGCAACAATCGTTAACCAACAGGGGCTAACGTGTAAATTATAACGGAATACATGTAACACCCGTTGAAAAAAAGACCGCGAGTGTTATTCTTTTGCAATGAAAGGGACGATTCATGCAACTTTATAGTTTGAGGGACGGTTGGTGAAACTTTTGACAAACCACAGGGACCATTTATGTAATTTACTCTTATGGAAAAGATAAATGTCTTTTAAAAGTTTAAAAGATAAATATATTTCCTTAAAGAATAAGTATTGCTTTATTGGATAAGGATCAAGTTTAGTATAAATATAAATCTAAGTTACTGATTTATAAAATACTTTATAAACCTTAATTCTCCCGCCTCCCTTCGTGTTTCGTCGACCGGCCCTACAACTTATACACATTGTGTGTTTGTGTTTTGGCGTTTCGCTATTCTCTTGATACGTGTGACGTAGTTGATTCGAGCCTAGCAGCTATAGGTGGTCACTTGAGTGTTAGCGTATACACTGACAGGTCCGTTCTACACTTGAACAGAGGTTTGTGATCGTAGAGTTTAATGAACATGGGATTTGGAGAGGAAGCAAGAAGAAATCATCTGTTCGTGTTTACTGATTAGCCATAAGGTATGTATTAATTGTTTTGTGCATGATTAATTTAGTTTGGTGTATCTTGATCTCATGGGAGGAAAACCTTTTCGTAAATAAGTGCTTTTTTTTTTTTTTTTTTTTTTTTTTTTTTTTTTTAATAAAGAGTTACGCTGCTTGTTTTATCTGATAAACCTGCTATGTCTTAATGGTTAAAGTAAGTAAAATTTTAAAAGAACTGCGTGTTACGCTGTTGTTTTCCATCACGTTTGGCATGCTAAAAAAAGTGGGCTATAATTAAAACTCCCGCACGACCGATGTTGCTAAAGAAAATAACGTATATGATTTACACATGCATCATGTTACATAATATGATTATAAAAGACAAAGGGAATGCAATCTCTCATGACTTTTATCCAGATGAGCAACATCGTGTGATGATAATCTGGTACAAACGTATAAAGAAACGTTACAAGTTATTAGAAATATACACAACGAAACAACTCATCTAAGCCTTAAAACTAATGTGGTGGAACACATTTGGCATAAAACAAATGAACACTAACTTGTACTTTCATTTTATTTGAATTTTTATTGTAAATTTTTAATTATCAATGACATTTTAATTTTAGTGTCTTAAAAAGTGAAAATGAACAAAAAAATGATGTCCTCGGTATCTCATTACAACCTACTAGTTATTAAGTTGTTGTAAAAAGAGAAAGTTTCAAAGTCAGGTTACATTACAGGTAGCTTAGGGTCATTTCAGTTGTCCAACACACCATCCAAGGCCCAATAATATAATCTATAAAATATACGTAACAATTTATAACTTTTTATTATTATTTTTTATTTATTTATTATTTTTTATTTTTTTAAAACGGCTTGTTAGTTGTTAGTGGTTCAGGTAGCAGTGACATCCAATTGGGCACTGAACTCCGCCTGTACTTTCTGCTAATCCGCCTGAAGGGGTAAAAGTCTCGGGTGGGACTCGAACTTGAGACCTCCCCTGGCCAAATCTCCCTCCCCAAGCCCATAAGGAATCTTGATGGCCAAGTGAGCTAGTCCAGTTGGTTAACAATTTATAACTTTATTAAAAACATTTTCCCATGAACCAAAGAATTATAATACATTAAGTTGTTTGGCTCTCAAATGCTTTTGTTGTCTTATGATCAATCATATAGTTTTTGTGTAGTACTAGTACCAGGCACTAGTGTAGTACACACGACCAAGTAGGCAATAGTACAAGTTTGCAACCTATAACTAGACTCAAGCCACATTCTTGGAGTAAATATTAATTTTGTGTTGTGTTTATAGAAGTAAATCAAGATTGACGTGCTTGTGAATGATGAAGAACATCAATCCGAATCATGTCATGATAAAATCTATGGTTAGTTTGGTCCTTTTTCAATCTTACGCCTTTTTACAAAACTAGGAATTGTTGTGAATGCTCTATTTTTGGTCAATTAAGATAAAACACGATATCTTGATTTTGTGTTGACGTTTAAACCCGTACCTTTGTATTGTCATAAAGTTTGGTATTGATTTATTTCAATTGAGTTACTTGTCAAATCGAGTGTTTTAATTACTAAAATAGCATCTTGCTTTGGCATTGATAAAAAAAGAGTATTGTTCTCATCTGAACAACTTTGATGTGTAACAAACAAAGGCTGATTTGGCATTTGGATTGATTTGATCTTCGTCATTCATAAAGTTTGGTGGTACTGTTTTATAAAACTTTGAATGTAAAACGAGGCTACCTTTATGTAACAACTTTGATGTGTAACAAACAAAGGCTAATTCGGCATTTGGATTTGATTTAATCTCCATCATTCACAAACACGTCGAACTTTATGTACTTCAAAGGTTACCTTGAGATCGTTCGATACCTTATGATCGTTCGATCCCTCAAACTCTAAAGTTACATGAATCGTCCTTTTCATTGCAAAAGAATAACACCCGTAGTCCTTTTTTTAACAGGTGTTAAATGCATTCCGTTATAATTTACACGTTAGCCCCTGTTGGTTAACGACCGTTACATCGTCTATCCTTTATAACAACGGTCGTTTATAATTTAAAGTTTTTCGACTTTAGATACATTTTCATCCTTCTTTATACGTTTTCTTACGTTCTTATCCGTTTTCGTCCGTTTTTATACGTTTTTCTCACGTTTTCATACGCTTTTATTAGTTTTCATCCGTTATTATACATTTTTATCCATTTTCGTCCATTTTTATACGTTTTCGTCTGTTTTTTTACGTTTTGATATGTTTTTATCCGTTTTTAACGATTTCATCCGTTTTTATACATTTTCTTACGTTTTTATCTGTTTTCTTACGTTTTTGTCCGCTTTTTATACGTTTCATCCGTTTTCTTTACGTTTTCATAGGTTTTTTTTATCTATTTTCATATGTTTTTATCCGTTTTCATCTGTTTTTATCCGTTTTTATACATTTTCATATGTTTTTATCCGTTTTCATACGTTTTCATCCGTTTTAATACACCTTCTTACATTTTTAATCCGTTTCATCCGGTTTTGCCCTTTTTTTTTTTTTACATTTTTGTCATTTTTTTATACGTTTTCGTCAGTTTTTATACGCTTTTTTTTACATTTTCATAGGTTTTATCTGTTTTCATATGTTTTTATCCGTTTTCATCCGTTTTTATACATTTTATAACGTTTTTATTCGTTTCACAACCGTTTTTAACATTTTCGCTTGTTTTTCTTACGTTTTTGTCCGTTTTTATACGTTTTGGTAAGTTTTTATACGCTTATTTTACGTTTTCATAGGTTTTATCCACTTTTAAACTTTTTGTCCGTTTTCACCCATTTTTATATGATTTCATCCGTTTTTATACAATTTCTTACGTTTTTATCCGTACGAAAACATATAAAAACGGATGAACATGGATAAAAATGTATAAACACGGATAAAAACGGATAAAAACGTATAAAACGGATGAAAACGGATAATGTCACACCCCCAAATTTCGTGACTTGCAGCGGAATAAGTCATTGAGGGGCACGACTGGTCATAGCACCAAAGTTGCAGTTATATTGAACGACCTAAAGTGTCGTTTAGAAAATACATCGTTTGATTATTTAAAACATTCAGAGTTATAAAGCTAGGTCTCAAAAGGTGAAACAAGTTTTCATAAAACAGGTTCATACAATTCAAACGATGGATAAGTGCATAAAATATAAAGTGAGACGCGTCGACTCCGCGACTCCATGAGGTCCATATGCAAGCCAACATGCGATACCTTAATTACCTGAAAATACATTGCTAAAAATGGTCAACAAAAATGTTGGTGAGTTCATAGGTTTATGTAAATGAAATGCTTCTACGGAAACCACAAGTATAAATTGTATGACAAAATGTCACATAAAAATATTACATTAGCTCTTAAGCTCATGACCCCGAAGCTAGACTGATATAAATGCCCCAAAAGGGAGTGCTTTGTCAAACACTCTGAATGTATGAAATGAAATGCGTTCGTTTGACCAGTTGGTGCTACCAACCCGAACGGAGGCGTCACCCTCAATAGATCTATCCACTCACCTTCGCTTGCTCACAATTAACGGTCCATGATAAATAAAAGGGGACTTTAAATTGGCAATGATGTAACTTAAGCAATGTAAATGGGTTTGTATACTTTGGTCCGCATATAAAAATGGTGCAATGTATTCTCCCCCGAGAGTTTAGAAATCAATAAACAATTTAAAACGGGGCTATGAAAACTCACCTGATATGATATAGCAACAATGATCATAATGGATATGATGAAACAAAGCTCGGTCTCTAACCACGACCTATTATGAATGATGTGATCCAATGTAAGCAATGATACAATGCAACACATGCAAATACGTATGTTAACGATACCACTTATTGGTTTTGAAAATAACGTTTATCGACAAAAAATACACTTTTGACATCTCGTTAAGTTATAAACTACTTTTCGAGTAATTATGTTGAAACGGTACTCCACGATCCTCATTTGGTGTTCTATCGGCAAATATAATGTTTTCGTCGCAAATTAATATTTTCCTTAACTTGTGAAAATATGTCCAAAACGGCCTCGCAAAACTAGTCGCGAAATAGTGCACGTTAAGTGTTAGTGAATAAACTCGACGTTCTTGAAAACCTTGTAACATTATCTAAATGTCATGTTATTTGACTTTTGATCATACGTGTCTTGATTAGATAGAAAACCGGCTATCAATGTTAAGACTTGTAAAAATACTAATTTTTATACTTAGAAAATACTTTCTATTTGGGCTGTCAAAATAAACTAGAGTTCGTCGGCTTTGAACGTGTATATCTCGGTCGTTATAAGCTCGTTTTCCACGTTCTTTATATCCACGGATTCGTCATAACATGAACTAACATAATCTCAGTAGCTCGGCTCTCCTAGATCACGTCTAGCGCCTCGTTTGGTCCTTTAAAGTTCGGCAAACAGCATGCTCATTTTCAGAAAATTAGTTTTCGTCGTCTAACTTTGAAAAATCATATCTCCTTCGTCTAACTTTGAAAATACATGAACATATAAATCAAATGAAAGTAATAGATGATCAAAACATGTTCTTGAAACTTACTTGATGATTTGATGAGTTTTGATAAGAAATGAGTAATAAACTTGAGGTTTGATCACAAATCCATAACTAGGAAGGTAAATGGAGTGTGATTATGACTTGATCTTGAAAAAGTGATGGATTTTGGTTGGTGTTCTTGGTTGGGCCGTGGGTATGGATGGAGAGGAAGAGAGTGTTTGATCTAATTTAGCTAGTGGAATGTTACTTGTATGTGTTTGTGTTAGTGGAGATGTAAATAAATGTGTACTAATTCATTAATGAGCTTTGGAAGCATTAGCTAAATGGGGGGTTAGGGGGCGGCACATGGGGTAATTTAGGATAGATTTGATGTTTAATGCAAGACTTGTCTCCCATTTATTTAGATATTGGATGATTAGTGTATACATTGAGTGTTATCGGGTACCGAGTTAACTAGAAATAACTCGTGACGAGGTGAAATGAGATACGACGAAGTTGTAAAAATTGTAAAATCATGTTCCTTGCAAGAATCGGGTGTTAGAATGATTATCGGATTGAATTTTCGTAAACCGACGGAGTTATAAGCGTCAAACGAAAAATATAGCGATTGGTTTAAAAACACCGGGTAAAGTAATAATGTAATCTCTATATCATTATAATTAGCTTGAAAATGTATTAGGATCATTGTTGGGAGTATTGGGTATAATGTCAGTAGAAATGACTGAGTGGTAACGTTAATTAAACAATTAAGCATACGTTAATGAAAATCACACAAACCCGTGCATGAACTGAAATGATAATGATGTTACTGATGATATGCAGACTACTCTAGTCTGTATGATATGCCTTTACTGATGATGCATGAATACGCAGCTAAACCTAACTGGTTACGCGCATTTGAATACCCGTAAACCTGGTTTACAACATGATGAATGATGCCCATGAATAGTGATTTCCCTCTGGGAATGAATAGTGTCATGTGAATAGTAAAATTTTTGACGACTTCTCAAAGTCTCAAACTGACTTCAAAAATGATGAATAGTGATCGGTGAATAGTGATTGATGAATAGTAAATTGTCGAGGTTTGGAAAATGACCTGAAATTACGAGTTGTGACAGTCGTCCACCCTAAAAGGAATTCAGTCCCTGAATTCAGCTGATGTTGGTCTCTGGAGTGGTCTCGGTGAAAAGATGTGGGTATTTGAGTCGCATCTGGTCTTCCCGTTCTCAAGTAAACTCAGGACCTCTGCGAGAATTCCAGCGAACTTTGACGATCGGAATTCGACTTTGCTTCAACTGTTTGACCTCTCGGTCCATGATTTCTGCTGGTTCTTCCACAAAGTTAAGCTTATCGTCGATCTGAATTTCTTCTAATGGAATGAAATGAAATATGCTACGAGTGATTCGTTTGGAAGGCACTTCCTGAGGTTTGAAATATGAAATGGGTGGTGTATGTTGCTGAGCTCTGACGGAAGCTCAAGTTTGTATGCCAGTCGGCCGATTCTAGCTAGAACCTTAAATGGTCCAATATACCTAGGGTTCGGTTTCCCGAGTTTCCAAAATTGTATCATGCCTTTCCAAGGCAAGGCTTTCAACATAGCTTGTCCTACAACTCGAATCCCAATGATTTACTACTTAGGGATACCTAGTCCCCATGATTTTTGCATCCTGAACTGACTGAACTTTTCTATTGTTCTCTTGTTACTTGTAACTGATTCTTGACTTGTACCATTTCCTTTGTTGTTTCACAATTGCATTCTAGACCAGTGAACTTGACCGTCCGATTTCGGTCTGTCACTATGTAATTGGTACTTCGACCATAGGGTGCCTTAAAAGGTGCAGTCTAAGTGTTCGTGTGATAACTATTGGGGTAAGAGAGCTCGATTAATGGCAAATGGTTAGCCCGACCATTTCCAAGGTCAATCACACATGCTCTGAGCATGTCTTCCAATGTCTGAATCGTTCTCTCGCTCTGACCATCGGTCCGAGGATGATAGGCAGTGCTCATGTCTAATTTGCTCCCAAATGAATCTTGTAATGACTGCCTGATGTGTTGCGATGTGTCGTTGCGGTTTAGCAGTATTAATGCCTACTCAAGTTTTAAATTTATATTTAGCCGACTTATCAATAACACACACACTTAACGAGCAGTGTACCCGGTCAGTATGAATATAATGGTAAGTAGAGTGTCGATCACTAAGAGTGGAACGTATTATCTAGTTATTCTAATCAGTATTTTAATATATTAAGTTAGCTATACAACCTATTCTAACGCAAGGGGGTTCAGCCTGAGAGACTGGCACGATTTGGTTGCAATTAAATAATAAACTAAACCAATAGGCACGAATCAGCGAATAGCAAACACGTACAAAGATAAATACTCGAGACAATAAGAAGATCTGTCCTGATAGATAAGTAGTTTGTCACTTGTTTTATTGCTAGTTTTATATGAAGTGTATAGTTCAATGCAACGCACCGAGATTAAGTCATTTCTCGTTGGTTCTAATCTTATCGGCGAGTAAACCCTTAATGATTACTTATGACTATCCTATTTATCTTTCTTCCTACTTTTCTACAGACGATAGAATGCATAGGCGATCTAATAAATAGGCGAGGGCAGAGGCATGGCGACCCGATCAACGCTCAGCTAGACACAGAGGTTATCAATGCACTAATAAAAGTCACCAAAGACATCAACATATAAACTTTAATTAATGAGAAAGCAATTTTAAGGGAGTGCAATCTTTCCGTTGTCACATTACACAAGCCACCAATCTTGATGAATTAAAGTTTACTAACACAATAAAACAAAACTACTTAATGAATTAAACACATGCAGCACCTTCTTACAGCTCTTGTATCTTTGTTTGGGTGTGTCTTGTGCTGCCTATTCGTCTGAATTCGTCCTATGTTTCTGTACTTCGGTCTTCTGTCGAACTTCGGAACTTTTTTTTTTAACTCGTCTGGTCTTTGGGGTATTTATAGTTTCTGTCTGAGGGTAAGATGCGGCGCATCTAGTAAGTAGATGCGGCGCATTGACTTAACTTCGCGTGGGGTCCAAGATTAATATATTCAGGAATATTCGTACACCGCCAGAAGATGCGGCGTAACTCCATAAGTAGATGCGGCGCATGTCCTCTTGTATCTTGGATCGTATCTGGTGAAATCTGGATAGTGATGCGCCGTATGTAATAAGTGAGATGCGGCGCATCTGGAGCAGATTTGTCTTGATCTTGTACATTTCAGTAGACTCTTAACTTCTTGCATGTTTTGCCCCATAATTAGTCCAAAATCGCCAAGTTTCACCAAATGCTTGTTTTTACCTGAGAATTACAAAAGTAAACGATTAAGTATCAATCCTCATACATAATATAATAAAACAAGTCAAATAATTAGGATAAATGATAGTAATAAAATGTACTTATTTGAGTTCATCAAATATCCCCCCACTTGAACTTTACTTGTCCCCAAGTAAACCTTAGAATTAATCTTATGAAAATGTATCCTAAAAGATATTAGGATTTATTTTTATATTTAAGCATGTATTCGTTTTTGTCATAATCACACAACCAAACACTTAACGAATTAGAAGTAAAAATAAAATAATTTGATAAAAGCAAATCTAATCGTTTAACTGTCCAGTCGTGACGAATATTCTATCATAAGCTTGGCAAGTATACACATCTCCCCCACTAAAGCCAAGGAATAACAAGTCTAAAGCGGTAAAAAGGGTTTTTAGGTTTAAGGGGTTAATTATTCTCCTTAATCTCTATCGATCTCAAATTTCAGAAAAGGCGACAAAATCACAAATACATGATCGAATCCACGAACACGATACTTGCAATTGCTCAAATCCTTAACTCGAATAGGCTAAAGATAGGACCAAGTAATCTTTACCAATAATATTATATCAAAAAGGGCGACAAAATCATAAATACATAGTCGAATCCACGACTACGATACTTAAGATTGCTCAAATCCCTAATCTCAATAAATCAAAGGTTTGGATCAAGAATAATATAGGGTATGGATAATATTTGGGATACAAATTGGTGTAAAATAAAAAATAAACAAAACAGATAAATTAAAATCCTAAGTGTGGTTAATCACTATCCCAACCATCCCATGAATAAGACTCATATCATTGAATAACTCACGCTTTAAAACTTGAAACACACGCTTTAGGTAGACACGAATTATACTCAACAAGATCTTAATCAAAGAATAAACCTTAGTTGGTGTTCCCATAACTGCCAACTCCCATTCAATCCATAGATATAATATACAACAATTAGTGGTGACTTCGACCACTTAATACAAAACTTCACATAAGTTGGTTAAAACAAACATCCAACTTTCTTCTTTTTTCTTTTTCTTTTCTTATTTTTTCGATTTTTTTTTTAATTTTTTTTTTCGATTTTTTTTTTTTTTTTTTTTTTTTTTTTTTGACATAAACAAAGATGTGTAAAATTTCACCACATCACTTTAACGATAATTCTGGATAATTTTTCCATACTTTTCATGACTTTAGAAATAACGGTAATAGTGAAAGTAGTAAACACACGAAAAATAAACTCAAAGATATACAATATTTACTTTCACTCCAATTGCATTGTGCAATTTCCCGACCTAACCATAGATAATGAATTACGCACGCGAACACAGGTAATGTAAGGAAACACACTTTGCCTAAAGCAATTAACCAACCACGGATTTTAATCTATAGGGTAGGCTAAGGAGTAAGGGTGTAACGAAACATTTTAACAAAGGTGTAAGAAACGAAAGGAATGGCTCTGAGTGTTTTTATAGGGGTATCTTACTCTAAAAATGAGAGTAACAAAAGGGTTTATACGGGGGTTAACTAACTAGTGTAGTTAGCTAATAACACATAACATATAAGGCTATTTGGGTGTAATCCTAGAAATTTTACCAATTTAGACAAGTCATTCCAATTATATAAATAATACTTATTATGGTGGTCTCGAATAGTATACAAGCCAAGTTCTAAAGTTTACAAGTCACCGGCACACTCATAGATTTGTGAGTTTTGAAAAATCACAATTTTTGAAAATAACGTCATGTGTGCAGCTATGCAACTTAGACTTTAAACAAAAACATGCTAAAAAAATTTTAAATTTTGATATATTAAGCACATTTTAAGCATATTTTGAAAAGTTTAGGACAAGTAAGTGTTAAGTGTTCTAATTCTCCAATCCCCCCACTTAAGTTAAACAACGTCCTCGTTGTTTGTATCAAAGGTTAAAAACTGGAAAATAAAAGAATTAGAACAGAAAAACTCCCCTGAGATTTGCTCGGTATGATCCTCCATTTGTATAAGAGCAAAAATCATCTTTCTTGTGGATTAGAACGTTTAAGCTTCATAATAGATGTATCCACAGGAAATGCAGGAATCTATAATACCACCAAGGCTTTAAAACACACCTAAGTTAAGAAAGGTTCAAACTTGCATAATACATTAGTAGTTAGTTAAAATAAAACATAAAAATTAAAAATGAAAATCATCAGGTCAGTCGATGCGCCGTATCGAGCCTGGAATAAGTACGGATCAGAATAGAAGATGCGTCGCATCCTTAACCAGGGATGCGCCGCATTAAAATAAACTGATAAAAAGTTTTAAAGTCGAAAATAAAAAATGCAGAAAAAATAAAGATAAGATATGACCATTGCAGGAGATGCGTCGCATCTCAGGATTGAGATGCGCCGTATCCTCTGCGGCCTGACTGACTCGACACAAAAACAGAATAATAAAAATTTCTCCGGGTTGTCTCCCGGTCAGCACTTGTCTTTATTCCAGAGTCTTCAAGTTAGACTCACGTTCAGCTCATCAATATCGATCGTTGGTTCCCACATTGCCATGTAGGATCCATTTAGCAACTAATTCGTCACGTATATATTCAGGTCCCTGATGCGGTGCGATGTGTCGTTGCGGTTTAGCAGTATTAATGCCTACTCAAGTTTTAAATTTATATTTAGCCGACTTATCAATAACACACACACTTAACGAGCAGTGTACCCGGTCAGTATGAATATAATGGTAAGTAGAGTGTCGATCACTAAGAGTGGAACGTATTATCTAGTTATTCTAATCAGTATTTTAATGTATTAAGTTAGCTATACAACCTATTCTAACGCAAGGGGGTTCAGCCTGAGAGACTGGCACGATTTGGTTGCAATTAAATAATAAACTAAACCAATAGGCACGAATCAGCGAATAGCACACACGTACACAGATAAATACTCGAGACAATAAGAAGATCTGTCCTGATAGATAAGTAGTTTGTCACTTGTTTTATTGCTAGTTTTATATGAAGTGTATAGTTCGATGCAACGCACCGAGATTAAGTCCTTTCTCGTTGGTTCTAATCTTATCGGCGAGTAAACCCTTAATGATTACTTATGACTATCCTATTTATCTTTCTTCCTACTTTTCTACAGACGATAGAATGCATAGGCGATCTAATAAATAGGCGAGGGCAGAGGCATGGCGACCTGATCAACGCTCAGCTAGACACAGAAGTTATCAATGCACTAATAAAAGTCACCAAAGACATCAACATATAAACTTTAATTAATGAGAAAGCAGTTTTAAGGGAGTGCAATCTTTCCGTTGTCACATTACACAAGCCACTAATCTTGATGAATTAAAGTTTACTAACACAATAAAACAAAACTACTTAATGAATTAAACACATGCAGCACCTTCTTACAGCTCTTGTATCTTTGTTTGGGTGTGTCTTGTGCTGCCTATTCGTCTGAATTCGTCCTATGTTTCTGTACTTCGGTCTTCTGTCGAACTTCGGAACTTTTTTTTTAACTCGTCTGGTCTTTGGGGTATTTATAGTTTCTGTCTGAGGGTAAGATGCGGCGCATCTAGTAAGTAGATGCGGCGCATTGACTTAACTTCGCGTGGGGTCCAAGATTAATATATTCAGGAATATTCGTACACCGCCAGAAGATGCGGCGTAACTCCATAAGTAGATGCGGCGCATGTCCTCTTGTATCTTGGATCGTATCTGGTGAAATCTGGATAGTGATGCGCCGTATGTAATAAGTGAGATGCGGCGCATCTGTAGCAGATTTGTCTTGATCTTGTACATTTCAGTAGACTCTTAACTTCTTGCATGTTTTGCCCCATAATTAGTCCAAAATCGCCAAGTTTCACCAAATGCTTGTTTTTACCTGAGAATTACAAAAGTAAACGATTAAGTATCAATCCTCATACATAATATAATAAAACAAGTCAAATAATTAGGATAAATGATAGTAATAAAATGTACTTATTTGAGTTCATCAAATATCCCCCCACTTGAACTTTACTTGTCCCCAAGTAAACCTTAGAATTAATCTTATGAAAATGTATCCTAAAAGATATTAGGATTTATTTTTATATTTAAGCATGTATTCGTTTTTGTCATAATCACACAACCAAACACTTAACGAATTAGAAGTAAAAATAAAATAATTTGATAAAAGCAAATCTAATCGTTTAACTGTCCAGTCGTGACGAATATTCTATCATAAGCTTGGCAAGTATACACATCTCCCCCACTAAAGCCAAGGAATAACAAGTCTAAATCGGTAAAAAGGGTTTTTAGGCTTAAAGGGTTAATTATTCTCCTTAATCTCTATCGATCTCAAATTCCAGAAAAGGCGACAAAATCACAAATACATGATCGAATCCACGAACACGATACTTGCAATTGCTCAAATCCTTAACTCGAATAGGCTAAAGATAGGACCAAGTAATCTTTACCAATAATATTATATCAAAAAGGGCGACAAAATCATAAATACATAGTCGAATCCACGACTACGATACTTAAGATTGCTCAAATCCCTAATCTCAATAAATCAAAGGTTTGGATCAAGAATAATATAGGGTATGGATAATATTTGGGATACAAATTGGTGTAAAATAAAAAATAAACAAAACAGATAAATTAAAATCCTAAGTGTGGTTAATCACTATCCCAACCATCCCATGAATAAGACTCATATCATAGAATAACTCACGCTTTAACACTTGAAACACACGCTTTAGGTAGACACGAATTATACTCAACAAGATCTTAATCAAAGAATAAACCTTAGTTGGCGTTCCCATAACTGCCAACTCCCATTCAATCCATAGATATAATATACAACAATTAGTGGTGATATCGACCACTTACATAACTTTACATCGTTGGTTAAAACAAACATCCAACTTTCTTTTCTTTTTTTTTCTTTTTTTATTGATTGACATAAACATAGATGTGTAAAATTTCACCACATCACTATAATGATAATTCTGGATAATTTTTCCATACTTTTCATGACTTCAGAAATAACGGTAATAGTGAAAGTAGTAAACACACGAAAAATAAACTCAAAGATATACAATATTTACTTTCACTCCAATTGCATTGTGCAATTTCCCGACCTAACCATAGATAATGAATTACGCACGCGAACACAGGTAATGTAAGGAAACACACTTTGCCTAAAGCAATTAACCAACCACGGATTTTAATCTATAGGGTAGGCTAAGGTGTAAGGGTGTAACGAAACATTTTAACAAAGGTGTAAGAAACGAAAGGAATGGCTCTGAGTGTTTTTCTAGGGGTATCTTACTCTAAAAATGAGAGTAACAAAAGGGTTTATACGGGGGTTAACTAACCAGTGTAGTTAGCTAATAACACATAACATATAAGGCTATTTGGGTGTAATCCTATAAATTTTACCAATTTAGACAAGTCATTCCAATTATATAAATAATACTTATTATGGTGGTCTCGAATAGTATACAAGCCAAGTTCTAAAGTTTACAAGTCACCGGCACACTCATAGATTTGTGAGTTTTGAAAAATCACAATTTTTGAAAATAACGTCATGTGTGCAGCTATGCAACTTAGACTTTAAACAAAAACATGCTAAAAAAATTTTAAATTTTGATATATTAAGCACATTTTAAGCATATTTTGAAAAGTTTAGGACAAGTAAGTGTTAAGTGTTCTAATTCTCCAATCCCCCCCCCCACTTAAGTTAAACAACGTCCTCGTTGTTTGTATCAAAAGTTAAAAACTGGAAAATAAAAGAATTAGAACAGAAAAACTCCTCTGAGATTTGCTCGGTATGATCCTCCATTTGTATAAGAGCAAAAATCATCTTTCTTGTGGATTAGAACGTTTAAGCTTCATAATAGATGTATCCACAGGAAATGCAGGAATCTATAATACCACCAAGGCTTTAAAACACACCTAAGTTAAGAAAGGTTCAAACTTGCATAATACATTAGTAGTTAGTTAAAATAAAACATAAAAATTAAAAATGAAAATCATCAGGTCAGTCGATGCGCCGTATCTTATGGAAGAAGATACACCGTATCGAGCCTGGAATAAGTACGGATCAGAATAGAAGATGCGTCGCATCCTTAACCAGGGATGCGCCGCATTAAAATAAACTGATAAAAAGTTTTAAAGTCAAAAATAAAAAATGCAGAAAAAATAAAGTCAGATATGACCTGTGCAGGAGATGCGTCGCATCTCAGGATTGAGATGCGCCGTATCCTCTGCGGCCTGACTGACTCGACACAGAACAGAAAATTAAAAGATAAATCCGGGTTGTCTCCCGGTCAGCACTTGTCTTTATTCCAGAGTCTTCAAGTTAGACTCACGTTCAGCTCATCATTTAGTCCTTGTCACGGTCCATCCTTCTTCCTTCATCCGAAAGATGTTCCCGTATAGCTTGGCGACGTTTTCTTCCGTTCGGCTTAATCTTCTATAACTCTTGGTCTTTGTCGCAACATATTCCTCCTCTGGTCCCAAAGAGTATTTGATGATTTTAAATTTTTCAGAAATAATCATGGGTGGCTCATTATAAGGGATCCCAAGTAGTTGACACTTTCTTTTGGTGAATTCTTCCTCGTCTTCATCAACAAACTTAAAATAAGGATCCTTAATCAAATAGTCATCTAGTTCATCAATTAATGACTTATTGTTATCATCATCTTGAATTGCCTCCCACTCTCTTTCCAATTCCCATTGTAGCCGTCGACTAAGCTTCGTGTAATCATCAAATTGTTCATGCACCCATTCCCAGAAAGTAGTATTTGATGTCCCTTTAAGTCCTTTCAAGTATTCAATCCTACCCTTTTCTTGCAAAGCCTCCGCTTTTTGTGGGCAGTCTTCAACATTATCGTACCACTCATAATCTTCAAAGGTTACATCGTTTCCAACCCGTTTCATCCCAATTATACTTCCCCCATTACTGGTTCCGTCACTCTTATAATCACAGGTCAGCCAAACACTACTTCCATCCTTGAAAACGAAAGGTGTACAGGTGTGATTAATGTGCTCAAATTCCCATGGTTTATCCCAAACCCATGGTATTTGGTCATTCCATTCGTAGTACCAGGTGTTTTTGAAATCATCATAAGTCTTGAATCCTGGTAGATCTCCAGTTAGCACATCATCGTCGACTCGAAGAAGGTAGTTAAATTCCTTGAATTGCTTGCATAAGGGTGTCTCATAATCGAACACGTCAATGTCTATTCTGAATAATTCTTCAATGCCCTCATTGATTGTTGAATCATGAAGTGACGACCCGTAGTCGCTCTCTACTTCTTCGTCTTCACCTCTCATCCAATATACCCATAACGCATCCTTAGTAGCTCGATCCATGCTCTTATGGTTATTGAACTTACTAGCCAACCAATCTGAAAAATCAACATCGTTAGGATCGTGGTTAACGTCAAAGCAAGTCTTTCCAATCATTTTCCTCTTTATCTACATGAACTCGTTAAATTGCTCCCTAAAACTCCGTGTCAACCATGAAGTCATAATCCGCTTGACTTCATTTGCAGGGGCAAATTTTGGACTACCATATTTAAGTTCAAGCCAATCATTGAGGGAGAGGTCCATCAATCTTACCAACCTGCCATGAAATAGTAACTCCGCCACAGCATAAATTCTTTCATCGTCCAGATAGTTCTCATTTAATCCCCAGTACTGTTCGGAATAAGGCATGTAAGATATTTGGGTATTGCCTCCACCACAGCTTTTGTTGCTTGAGTCCATGTACGCAAGATAGAATTTCCCATCATCTTCTTCGATAGTAGTCCAAGCCAATCCTTTGGATTCAATGATAGGCCATAAGAGCGACAATTCATCTCCAGTGTACCTCACAAATACATCATAAGAGAATACCCCTTTGTCAATGTTGCATAAACGCATGAATTCCTTAAAAGCAACTTCAAGAGGGGTCTCCCAAGAGAATAAATCCGTATCAATCTCGAGTACATTGAAGTTGACATTTTCATAAACTT
This sequence comes from Artemisia tridentata subsp. tridentata, assembly GCA_021014915.2. Taxonomy (NCBI): domain Eukaryota; kingdom Viridiplantae; phylum Streptophyta; class Magnoliopsida; order Asterales; family Asteraceae; genus Artemisia; species Artemisia tridentata. Next base: position 230,306,864 of record CP139501.1, on the reverse strand, counting down.
CCATGGATGAGTTCGAAAGCAAGAATTCCATAGCAAGATATCCGTTCTTCGACATATCTTCCATAGCAAAATCTGTCATCACAAGTAAAATCATCAGTAGGATTTGTTCGCTATAAAAGAAATTAATGAATTCAGAAACGGATATAAGAATACAAATAGCTGATATCTGCAGACGATGCGCCGTATCCAAAAAGTTGGATACGCCGTATCTTATAATCGTTAAAATTAAATCAGACTTTATTCAGAAAATAGATACGCCGCTTAGAAATTAGAATGCACCGTATCTGTTTTAATAATCAAAAATCGATATTTATTTAAAATTAAATGCGTCGTATTAACAAAAGTTAATGCGCCGTATTTTCGTTACGTTTCAAAATATAAGATTTTTGATTCAGAAGATACGCCGTATCGACAGATATCGATGCGTCGTATCTGTTTAATAATTCGAAAACTATTTTTAATTAAAATAATAGATACGCCGTATCTGCTAAAGCAGATGCGTCGTATGGCGTTAACGTTTAGAAATTTTTTTTATCAAAAACAGATACGCCGTATTTTGGGGAAAAGATGCGTCGTATCGAATTAATTAAACGCGTTGTATTTTATAAAAATTAAACGCAATACGCCGTATCTGAGAGATCAGATGCGCCGTATCGTTCGATTTAGCTCAGTACAACGATAGCAGTATGCAGAAACTACGAAAAATAAAAACAAATAAAAACACAAACGAAAATAAACACAAAGAAAACAAATAACACACAAAAACAGAAAATATGCAAAATAATACAATGAATGCAAATTAATCTAATACACAACAGAATTAGCGGTTAGATAAAAAAAAATTAAAAACCTAATTAAAATACTAATCAAATTAACAGATAATAACAATTCACTCCCCGGCAGCGGCGCCAAAAACTTGATGCGGTGCGATGTGTCGTTGCGGTTTAGCAGTATTAATGCCTACTCAAGTTTTAAATTTATATTTAGCCGACTTATCAATAACACACACACTTAACGAGCAGTGTACCCGGTCAGTATGAATATAATGGTAAGTAGAGTGTCGATCACTAAGAGTGGAACGTATTATCTAGTTATTCTAATCAGTATTTTAATATATTAAGTTAGCTATACAACATATTCTAACGCAAGGGGGTTCAGCCTGAGAGACTGGCACGATTTGGTTGCAATTAAATAATAAACTAAACCAATAGGCACGAATCAGCGAATAGCACACACGTACACAGATAAATACTCGAGACAATAAGAAGATCTGTCCTGATAGATAAGTAGTTTGTCACTTGTTTTATTGCTAGTTTTATATGAAGTGTACAGTTCGATGCAACGCACCGAGATTAAGTCCTTTCTCGTTGGTTCTAATCTTATCGGCGAGTAAACCCTTAATGATTACTTATGACTATCCTATTTATCTTTCTTCCTACTTTTCTACAGACGATAGAATGCATAGGCGATCTAATAAATAGGCGAGGGCAGAGGCATGGCTACCCGATCAACGCTCAGCTAGACACAGAGGTTATCAATGCACTAATAAAAGTCACCAAAGACATCAACATATAAACTTTAATTAATGAGAAAACAGTTTTAAGGGAGTGCAATCTTTCCGTTGTCACATTACACAAGCCACCAATCTTGATGAATTAAAGTTTACTAACACAATAAAACAAAACTACTTAATGAATTAAACACATGCAGCACCTTCTTACAGCTCTTGTATCTTTGTTTGGGTGTGTCTTGTGCTGCCTATTCGTCTGAATTCGTCCTAGGTTTCTGTACTTCGGTCTTCTGTCGAACTTCGGAACTCTCTGAACTCGTCTGGTCTTTGGGGTATTTATAGTTTATGTCTGAGGGTAAGATGCGGCGCATCTAGTAAGTAGATGCGGCGCATTGACTTAACTTCGCGTGGGGTCCAAGATTAATATATTCAGGAATATTCGTACACCGCCAGAAGATGCGGCGTAACTCCATAAGTAGATGCGGCGCATGTCCTCTTGTATCTTGGATCGTATCTGGTGAAATCTGGATAGTGATGCGCCGTATGTAATAAGTGAGATGCGGCGCATCTGGAGCAGATTTGTCTTGATCTTGTACATTTCAGTAGACTCTTAACTTCTTGCATGTTTTGCTCCATAATTAGTCCAAAATCGCCAAGTTTCACCAAATGCTTGTTTTTACCTGAGAATTACAAAAGTAAACGATTAAGTATCAATCCTCATACATAATATAATAAAACAAGTCAAATAATTAGGATAAATGATAGTAATAAAATGTACTTATTTGAGTTCATCACTGCCAAAAGTTTGAAGTAAAGCGACTATCTCGGTCGGAATGATAGAAATTGGTGCTCCGTGCTTTGAGACTATTTCCTTGACATAAAGCCTGGTAAGCTGATCCATAGCATAAGTTTCTCTGATTGGGATGAAATAGGCTGGTTTAGTGAGTCAATCAACGATTTCCCAAGTAGCACTGAAACCTCCTGATGTTTTGGGTAGTTTGGTGACAAAGTCCATTGTGATGCGTTCCCACTTTCACTAGGGGATTTCTGGTTGTTGAAACAATCCTGATGGTTTCTGGTATCCGGCTTTTACTTTAACACTAGTAAGACACTTGCTAACATACGTAGCTATCTCTGCTTTCATATTCGGCCACCAATGAAGTCTATTGAGATCCTGATATATCTTATCAGAACCTGGGTGAATGGAGTACTTCGACTTGTGAAATTTGTGCATGATCAACTCTCTTATTCCGCCATCAAGAGGTATCCCGCTTCTATCCTCGAAGCACAATACTCCGTCTGACCTCTTTACTAAATCATTTGCATCCTTCGGCATACCATGGGGTTTTTCATTTTGTCAGTTTTCCTCCTTGAGTGCCTCAACTTGAGCCTCGAGGATTCGTGATGGTAAAGGTGATATGATTGTCATTCTCAATGGTCTGACTCTCAAAGGCTTGAGTCTTTCCTTCCGGTTAAGGGCATCTGCCCCAACATTAGCTTTTTTAATTGCCCATTGGTCTAAAGATGGTAGAGCGTGTGTATATCTGATTGGAAAGAAAATATCTTAAGGGGATTGTCAGAAGTTTGAGGTGCATAGTCTATCCTTTATCGGGAGCCTTTGAAATTTGTACAACGTGTCTCGTGACTACTCCTACAATGGTAGGTTTGTCGGAAATGGGTTATCGAAGAATAAAGCTACGGTAACGGTTTCTGATTCCTTGTGTCTTGCTATAACTGATGTCAAGATATGAGCCTCTCTTCACCTAAGATGCTTGGTTTTTATTGCCAAAATTTGTGCTGTTTAATAGTTTTTCCCTAGATTTCCTTTGTCAAAAATTTCCCATGCTATTGTTTGTCAATCACAAGATTCTAATTGTATGAAGTGTCGTAGTATGGTGGTTGGTCTTCAAATACGACCCAAGATTTTATGGATAGGTTTTTGACATGATGTGGATAGGAATGTTTTAGCAAAGTTTGGTGTTATACTTTTCTTAGTGCTCAGTAGTTTTGTTAAAGGCTGACCATAAAGGATTTATTTGTCAAGACAGACATATCAGATAATTACTTTCCTACAAGGTATATGTGTTGTATAAATGCTCTTTAAAGAAAATTACTTTGAATTGGAAGCATCAAACATGATGAAGTAGTCGGGTAGGTATGTCTGCCTGAATGTTTAAATGTCTAGCATTTCGCTTCTGGGGTTGAATAATGCTTATCGGTTAATTTTGGGTAAGACTTGTGGGTATGCACATCCAACTTACTTGATCCTTTCTGAACTGGATCATGACTTAGGTCCGTTGTCCTACCTGGTCTAACTAGTACTTCTGAATTGATAGAATTTGGTGACTATGCCAGAGATAGTGATTTGGATTGCCTCATGAGATCTTATGTTTTCCGTTGCGATACGAGTCAACTGGCTGTATATTTCTAGTCCTTGTTTGTGGTTCCAAAACCCCTTTCGTTGGTTTCTTATGTCGTGAAATTCTCCTTAAAAATAGAAAATCTCTCCTAGAAAAGTCAATGGCAAAATTCCAACTTAACTGATAAGTGAGTGACATGTGGCGTAGGTACTCAGAGAGAGTTGGCCGATAAGGATGTTTATGAAGAGTTTACTTGTTTACAAAGCTTTTCTTTCTTGGGATGTTTTGAATGAAAATTGTTGTTAGAAATCTTGAAAAGATAATTGTTTCCTTCATGGCATAATCTTCCCTGAATTAGACATAGTTGATCAGGCTATGTATAATTGAGGGCAAATAACGCGATGCTTGGTTTGGTCAAAATAGCCTTGTGTTTCTCAAAAGTTTTAGATGGTGCTCAACGTGATGTTTGGTAAAATGGTAGTAAATAGTTGGTAGGATGGCAGAAAGCCAATTTATAAGGCGGTAGTAACATAACTTGCTTTAAAAATGTTGTGAAATAACTCCCTGAGATAATAGTAAAATAGCTTAAAGTAGGGTTAGGTGAGACAGTTTTTAATAAGCGGTATTAAAATATTTTGCAACAAAATCTGTTGAACGGGTTATGGGACGTGTGGAACACCTTACAGAATGGTAATAGCCTATAGTTGGAGATGAATCCTTACTTAACCCCTTTCTAGGATAGTGGTGTGTTGTTGTGAAATGGTTGAAAATCGCATAATCGAAGTAGGAAATGAAATAAACGAAGATTGCGATCACGGTGGCGATGCTAAAAGATAGGGATTACATTAGATAGAAGAGTACATGATACAACGAGGTTACAAGAAAGTACTTAAGGTAGACTACTTAAAGAAATACAACCCTAGCGGGCTCCATCCATGGTTTATTATTAAGGCAGAAGTTCCTTGTTCTTATCCATTGTCATTGTCGTTGTTGCCTTGACGAGCTTCACATTTCAACGAGCTCTTCCCTCATTCTGGTTTCTCAGCTCTGGGCATTCGCTCTTGAAGTGTCCAATTATTCCACACTCATGGCAGGTCACCGTGACTTTCTGGCTCATTACACGGGTGGGGGCCTTGCAATTCTTGGCTTTGTGCCCGACCCTTTGGCAGTTTCCACATTGAGTGGGGCAAGGTCCATTGTGGTGAAACCGACACTTAATGCACTTGGGTAGTGTCCCTGCATATCCTTTCTTTTTACTTGGCCCAACAGCACATGCTTCCACTACTTCTTGTATCTTAGGTGGTTGCGGGGTAGCTGTTACACCCGTACCTCGACAAGGTACCATTAATATAAATACTATGTTATGCAAATGTGTTAGGGATATTTTATAACTAAGGTGTAGTTAAATGAGAAATATAGAACTTAAAGGACTATTATTGCCAAGAGGCTAAAGATACAACTAACTCCATATTAAATAAGCAAGACTTGGAATTGTCTGGAAATCTTGAGCTAGTTCTAGTTGGGTCGACACTTAGCAAGAAAAAGGAGGGAAGACTAGAAATCTTCATCTAACCCATTCTAGCTATCAAGAAGTGATCAAAAGGCATAAGAGAAACCTTAATCGTGTTCCTTTCAACAA